>KZ308673.1:261208-501183 GCA_000376725.2 Ladona fulva | reverse complement strand
GATTCCCCGTGGCAGGGGCGGCAATCCGGGGGGTGCGGCGGAGGCTATGCACCGGGGCCCCGCGATTGAGGGGGCCCCAACATGATCAAGAACTAAAATAATGTACTCTTGCACATGAAAACTTGACAGTATTCCTATCGTTGTCAGTATGACGACGAGTAATATATGTTCGCGTTTGTAATTTTTTTACTTTACAAAAAAATTAGGGCCCCAAATGGTTTCTTGCACCCAGGCCCCTTTATAGAGAAGGCCGACTCTGTATGGGACCCTGCCGATAAGTGTTGTAATTGGGAATTTGAAAATGTGCAGCGAAACGCGATATGTTTTGTGAAGAATTGCTACGATAAATCAGAGAGCCTCACTCAGATGCTTCAGGACGCTGGATGGGAATCTTTAGAAGTTAGAAGATATCAACAAAGGATTAATTTACTAGATACATTTAGAGAAGGCACGTTCAGAGATGATGTAGCCGATATAATACGTCCACCACGTTATGAGAATAGTTTTACTGAGGGTTTCACCATCGTAGAAACACAACGCAGTTTGTTTCAGATCTCTAAGTCAAGTCGTTTCTGAGATAAATAGGGGAACGGACGGATAAACGTTTGCTTTTTATTTGTATGATTTCTTTAAGGGAGGAAGGAGACCCCAATTACACCCGTTTTAATAATTTGATCTATCACAGACACAAAGGACGAACACGACCATTCCCTAACCGGAAAAATCCGACTACCTCCCCACGCCTTTCTCCAGGGAATCCTCTCTATATAGTAATAAGGACGGTTTGAGGTATCCAGAGTTACAAACCCCCTAAAGTCACAATTTAGCGTTTGATAATGTACGTATTTTTATTATTTCTCGAAGTCTGGACAGGTTACAGTGAAAAATCCCTTATACCGATTAATTAGATTTAGATTTATACCCCGCAAGCCGCCAGTGGCGCATGGCAGGGAGTGTAGCAACACCAAAGACCTAACCTAATCCATCGTGTTTGCATCTCTAATGCTCTGTGGAAAGAACGACCAGAAGTAACAATCTGTTTTAGCGATTACTTCCTTGTAACGCTTGGTAGTCGCCTCTCGGAGATCGCGCTCGCTGTTTACCGGAATTACTNAAGTAAAATAAACCGGTTTTACTATCTCCCAAATCAAAACTCTGCAGAAGATTACGATCGGCTTGATGTTTCTTAGTTCAGTTATCTTATTGTTGTTTCTTCGCTGTAAAAAATGTTGTTTCTGTAAAAACATTCAATGATGCTATATAGTTTTACTGTGAATCTCTTCCTTGAGAAATATGCTACAATCAGTAGCTTTTACCCGAACAAATGTGTACATAAGATTGTTTGTATACTTCCTTATTACTTTTCCCATTTTACTCTCCAGAAATATCAATATGTTCTTTACTTTCCTATCGAAGAACTAAAATAAAACTTTGTAAGTTCCACAGCTTGGTTTATTTCCACGACCGGTTTCAGCCTAATCTGGCCAACATGAGGTACATTATATACGCTGTGCTTTCTATGTAATGTACCTGATGATGGCCAGATTAGGCTGAAACCGGTCGTGGAAATAAACCAAACTGTGGAACTTACAAAGTTTCATTTTAGTTCTTCGGTGTCATGGCATTCCACCAAGTTAAGTCTCAACATATATATTTTACTTTCGGATACTGCTATCATCTTCTGATAGAGGTGAGATTAAATGCATCATTACGTTTATAAACACAAAATTATTAAAAATATATTTTGAAAATATATTAATGTGCATCCTTTTACCAGCACACCGTGGATGGCAGCATCCTGTAGTCAAGATAGAAGGTACTCTATACTTAACCTAAAAAGTTTTATTAAATATTCCGTTGTGTCATAATAAAGGTTTCAATTTCCAGGAATGATATGGAAGAATGAAAAAGAATTTCTCTTCCTAAATTTTTGATTAACAAATGTGATGAACTCATAATGTGGCTATGCGGGTCGATTTGTATCTCCTCTGACTCAAATGCTGAAAACTTAATTATTTCGGATTCACATTCAGCGTATTTCGCAAATTCCCATGAAGTTCGCGTATAATTTATATTTTGTTGATTCTCTTTGTGTCGCATAATCCGCACGTCATCAGCAGAAGGATGTTTTTATCAAAACCGGGATAATTTTTGAGTTTGACTGAGGCCAAATTAAATTCGTTGTAATTTTGCCTGTGACTTGAAATATCACAAAAAAAAACAAGCAAAAACCGTCTCTGTGAAGATTCTTTCTGTAGCTATTGCGATAAATTTAATAGACTAACATTTGAGCATGATGCCATTAGCAAATACGTACGTGCTATTAACTAATAGAGATAGTTTCATTTGACTCGAATGATAATTTTGCACTCTGATATTTGTTCATGATGTTTCCTAGGTTAAGAATACTGCTACATCAATAGGATTATGAATCTATCAAGCAAATATGTTGGGTCAATAGAAAAACAAAGGATGAAGTCTGGAGATTGTGGGAGAAGAGAGGGTAATGATAGAAGCAATAAAATGACGGCAGAAGAAATGGGTTGGCCGAATTTTGAGATAAGAGATATTGCTAAAGAAAATAATTGAATATAGGATGCAAGGGAAGGGATAAAAGGGAGAAAAATGGCAAACAATGTGGGGCGATATCAAAGGTGAATGAAAAGTATAGGCTACTGATGGTTGGATGGAAGAAGAGACTTTTTAGCCTCAATCTCGCCCTTATAATGACCTAATAGTAATAATAATAGTTATAATAGTAACAATTAAAAACACTCCAAAACCCATCAAGGAGCCATATTTAACCAACTTCCATTTAACCTACATGAGATTGAAAAGCTAGGAAAAGATGTACAGCAAAATCCTCTTGAACTAAAATAAAAATATGTTATGTAATAGGGTAGATTATTGACTACATATAATAATGTAAGTCATGTAATATGTAATATTGTGAATAATGTAAGATGTAATAAGGTAAATGATGTAGTACCTATGTAATATTGTAAATTTTGTTTATTGTGTAAAATTGTAAACAATGTAGTATATAATTTTGCTATTTATGAACTATATTACATACTGTTATAGCTTAACTTTCTCTCGATAGCTTTTTTATGTGATATTGTTTTAAGTTTCCTTAAGATTTTTAATAACTTTTTAACCCCTTATGTAGAATTAGGCACCTTCTGAGGAGCCTTCTTTGACTCAGTAGGACATTTCTGATAAACGTAACTTTTGTGAGACTTGTGTGACTATATTTCTATGATGTTTGTAGTATTTGTAATAAGCTAACTGTGAAATAAGCATACATTAACTCATAGAAAGGAATTATGAATTTTCCTTGATGTTTTTGGAGTGTCTTTTCCTTTCTTTATACTGATGTAAAATAGTGCAATAACTTATTAAAACATTAGGGAAAAACCGTGAAGAAGGGAAATAAAGCAAGTCTAATCATAGGATGAATTGTATGTATATAACTTTTAAATACTTTGTGTTATTATATTGTAATTCGATCTGTGCTTTTAATATTCATTATGAAATGTATATTTTTTAGTTATGTATTATAAAGTATCTCATAGTCTATTAATTAATAAATAGAATGAAAGTGCGTAATTTTATTCTAATTGTGTATCCCTATTACTGAAAAAGGTCTTGTTGCATCTTTGACCAATTACTATCCATTAATTCACGCATGTTTTCCTGCTTATCTTCGTGAAGGCGTCTTCCTGTGTTGATAATCTTACCCATGGCATTTTTTTTAATTTTTCTCTACTCCTACGAACTCATTTATTTATCACAAACGGACTTTTTCCTGACTCGTCTACATTGATTGAAGATATCAGCATTGGCTGAATATCAAAGGGTTCAGCCTCAGTTTTGGTCGAATGATGAAGACGTTATTTATCCATCAAGTCATTTGTTACTCTTCTATTATACATTTTTTCATATCTAACTACAATCTTACCTAATAATTTGTATTCCGTTATCTTTATTTAATCTTATTTGGCCAGACGTCATGGAAAGATATTTTGAAGGAATGAAGAAAACATAGTATTATCCGCAAGGAGTATTTCATATTCGATACACCTTATGGATGTTACAAGGTTTTCTTCATTCCTTCCGCCACCTCTTGCAAAAGCTGTTGCTAAACTTAAAAAAAATATTCTTCACGATGGAATTTACATGATTTCGGCTCCTTTTGTTTATGAAGATTAATTTTGTTCGGTGAATTTTTAAAATTCTGTTTCATGGATTTGAAAAATTTTGGGGGATCGATTATTTTTCTGCGTATAGTTTTGTAAATAATGCCCTAAAATATTATAAAAGGTCATAACATATATTTCCTATTATAACGTGTGTCAAAATATTTCTTCAAAATTCTTTTCCTTTGTTCTAATAATGTTTTCTTCTATTTCTAACTTGAATTCAATGAGCCACTTGATAGGAAAGAGTGTAGTATAGAACTGTATTATATTTATTAATAAGAAAATACTCGGAGGTAAAAATAAACGTATATTCTCTAAAATAAACATTTCTGTAGCACTGAAAGTAAATACATGTAGAGGCTAATATAATTTCTCATCGCGTTAGGAATATCACAAACATTGTCAATTCAACAACCTTCCACTCCAGATTTTACCGTTGGAGAAGCCCTTGTTTAAACTCTTTCTCCCGGACACTCTTCTCATTGAAATAGCCCCATTATTCTTACTTTTCATTGCTGAGCCTCGCATCCTTGAACTGGTTTTAAACGTTTGAAACATCTGCTGCCCACCACTATACACGGGGTTACCTAGCAATTTCCATTTCCGCCAAAATGTTCCACACTATTCTCCTTCCTCGACCGGCGCAGCAGGAGTGATTATCCTATCGGCCCTCTGCACTCTACGCAAGGGTTTCGCAGAATACCCTGGCTGCTGACCCTAGCCCCCCTTCCATCCCCTTCTCCACCGCTTTCTCTTTTCCTTCCTGATCTTTCTTTCGCCTGTTACGCTCAAAAGCACGTGGTCTACATATCCTCTTGGAGACTAAATCTGAATATCTCATAAAAACCCTCACAACGATATGTTGCGGAAAATGTTTCTTAGAGCGAAATAAAGTATGTATTTTTAATAAATGAGACAGCGAACTTCGTATTTTCAACGCAATTTTTATTTACGACCGGTTTCGGCCATCGTCAGGTACACTCAGCGTACCCTACGGTAAGTATTTTTGTTGTATGTACTGAATGTCCACAGAATAAGGATTATATGAAGACTATATATGATGTGGATTTCAAGGCGTCCCGGTTTTCTCACTGTCCGGAAATTC
The DNA here is from genome assembly GCA_000376725.2 of Ladona fulva. Taxonomy (NCBI): domain Eukaryota; kingdom Metazoa; phylum Arthropoda; class Insecta; order Odonata; family Libellulidae; genus Ladona; species Ladona fulva. The sequence goes on along the minus strand of KZ308673.1, from coordinate 495,876 downwards.
GATCTCCTCTATCCTTGTCCCGGCAAACTACTTTTTGAGGAGCTTAGTGTTCTGAGTGGATACATTTACATTTACATAAATGCCCCACAAACCAACAACAGACAATGGTTGTACATATGATTGTCTCGGGTGTGTGCCGGTAAATTTCTGGTTTCCGTTCCGATTTCCTCTACGATTCTGTCGTCACATTCCAGATAGTAAACGGCCCCCTTAATTAGTTTAAGATATATTCCAATTGCTAAAGAAGAAATAACTATACATGGCGTGGAAATTGATGATACATTCAGATCTAAATCTCATTAAAGGATAAGATATTTTTCAAAATGCATTGCTCACAAAATTTAATATAAGAAGCTGAACCGATGAATATTACGTGGTACACTAACGGGGTTGCTGCGGTACACCGGTTGGGATGCGCTAGTCACACGTATGAAGGTAGAGTTAGAATTTTACCCCGCGAACCGCCGATTGGCGTATGGCAGGAGGTATTATGGATAAGAATGAATAAAGAATATTTAGAAGTGCACGTGGTAGGAAACCATGACCACATCCTAAATTAATTTGTAATTTGGGAACTATTAGAGAATATTAGAATTCAGTTGAATTTGTAATAATATTAAGACAAAAACTGTACATTGCCATTGACGTTGTGTCGCGTAATGAAAACCAGCGCCGATATTGTTGAGATTTAAATTGAGAGAGGAAAGAGAGGATGACAGTTACTTCATCATCCCTCGAATGGCAGCTGAATATATTTAACCTTTTCGTTTGATTGCTGTAGTGGTTTCTAAGGCAGGGAAAATGTTAGCTTCATTTCTTGTTTGCTAAAATGCTCAGTACGTCGTTTATCTTCCTTAGTGAGAAGTGGTTCGAGTTGAAGTGGTCGGGTAACATATGTGGGTAGGGTCTACCCAACATACTTTGGTTGAGCTGGTCAGGGTCGATAAGAGGGCATTGTTAAGGTGGTCAGACAAAAGAATTTCTGCCAGGGATCACAGCGGGTCAACACCCATTTGGGATGGGCGTCCGTACTCCAAACCTGACAAACCTCTAATTTGTACCTGCATCGAGAAATTTCTTCGCTTTCTTTCTGCACGCGGAGATTAGCGTTTCTTGGAAGATTAACTGCTTTCCCTATATGCTGCCTGAAATAATGCCTTCCTTCGTTGCAGAATTTCGTTATTTCCTCCTTTTATATTAATTAAAAATGAGAAATAAGTTAATTAGGAAACTGGTCTATGGATTTTCTCCCACCTTGGCTTTTACTAAACGTACAAGTACTTTAATCATAAGTTTTAGAAGATTATATTAAATGTTACCCCATACTCTGTACAGTTTATTCTACTATTCTAAACTAGATACCATACTACATACTATTTTATTATTCCATGTATTAGGTTAAATTATATACTATATGATTTACCAAATAATAAACTTCAATAGGACCTGTTACAGTTCTTTTTTAACGTTCTCTTGTTTCTTTGGTGCTATCTTGTGTGGTAATTTGCAATCATTAAAGTTTCAGGTTTCCCAGAAAAATTTTCATCATTCAACTTATGGTATCAGGATGTCTTAAACATAAATATTTTAATAAAATGAAATTATTATTGTTGTTATTTTTATTCCTTTCTGTCTCAGTATAGCTTTTATGGATACGAATACAAATACCAAGTACCCCCAGAGAGGTTAATTCGGCTATTAAAGTAATCACTTAAATTTGTTACTATTATTTGTTATCGATTATTCAAAACTTGGAAATTTTCTGAGAATATGACATCTTGAAATGATGACTGTCTTTCGAATTTCAATGAACATGTTGCTGTTCAGATTTATAGTATTTAGACTATCGAAGAGTTGCTATAATATTATTATTATCATCATTATCACCATCATCATCATTATTATTAAGTTTTTTTAACATGATTAAATATTAAAATAATAAGAAGTTAATCCTGAATTCTTAAAATGATTGTTTTCGTTAGAAGATGATATAATTATTCAAAATAGATCCAATGGAAATTCCTCGCATCTAACGTCTCTGTCACCGTTAGAGCATTTCCTTCCTCCATCAGAAAACCTTTCGGAGAATTTCGAGGCAGGAAACATTCCTATCTTCTCTCTTACTACTTCACACCCTCCATCGCTTTCCTTCTGTCTACCTTTCGCCACTTCTCTTCTTCCTTCCATCTGCATTCTCGTCCTCTCTCTTTGCTCCACTTCCAATCGCCCCTCGCCACGCTAACGAGTTGTCACACGACTTTGCTTCCCTTTTGACGGACCGGTTGTGTTTACACGCGCGATTCCAGAGAAGCGAAGAGGATTGAAAAGGTGGCCTTCGATCGTTGATGAAAGGTGCTCGAACCTCCATCCCCCACTTCAATCGGATTGTTTTATTAATGGAAAACGAGATCGGGCGGGGCACGCTAAGTTTTGAAACGAATTAGACGCTTTTATCGGGATTTGGCGGCCATTTAAATGTCGTTCCCAAGGAGTTAAATCCCTTCCCTTTTGGCGATTTAAAAAAAAGAGTAGCGTAAACCCTCTGCAGTTGATGACTGAAGATTGGAATATATTTCGCCATCTGTTTGGAAGGTTGTGACGCTTGATTTTTGTCCTCGAATTTCTCTCTCTCCGAATGTGATGCATGTTCCGTCGATGATGTTGAAGCGGATGACGTCGCGAGGGAGTATTTTCCTCGGATTCTTGTTTATTTATTGAAATACTGCGGAATGTTGCAGTTGGTACAGGTGATAACAGTCGCGAGAGCAAAAAAAAATATGTTTGTGCAGCGGTACGGAGGAATGAATTGCTGTGATGCCAATAGAATCGATTCGTCATTTTTTACGGTTCTACCAAAAGGAAATTCTGCGTAATCGCTACAGATATATTTGATAAGATAGTTGTTCATGTGTTTGGGCAAACATAATAATAATCCAATTCTATTTATTCAATTCAATTCAGAGAATACAAATATAGTTGTACAAAATTTTAGATGTAAATCCTGCCTGTGATCGGCTTACAATTTTAACTAGATCTTAATGATAATAATAATAATGATGATGATGATGATGGTGATGAATACGACGACGACGATGATGATGACGATAATAATAATACTCCCTTATTTAAGGGCGAGATTGAGGCTTGTAAGTCTCTTCTTACATCTAACCCTTAGTCATTATAGATAGAATGAAAGAGGTATTGAGAGCCGAACTAAAGAAAAGCAATAAAAGAAGGAACTATTATGTGGGTTTGAAGAAAAACCTAAGTCTGTACTTAGGATAAAATTTTAACCTGCAGGAAAATACCCACGTGAAGGGGGCGTGAAAAATCCGCGAAACCTACTGACAGTAGCAACTAAAATTTAAAAGAAGAAGGGAAAACAATTAAAGAAAAGTTTCAGCAACGCAGCTGGAAAAAATAGACAACAAGTGCATAATTCTTACAAACAATTCAGATAAGGAGGTGTTTGATTTTAAATTATAAGAAGTAGACAGTAAAATATAATAAGCAATGAAGTACTATGACAATTTTCTCCGGGACCTTTTAACGTTTAACGTTATATTGGCTTTCTTTTTCATAGCCTCGTAGCGTGAAGTGTAAAACAATTTAATTAAGCGTGAAAAAACGTGTAATTTGCTTCGCAGCACCACTTAGTATTTACCTAACCTCAACCTTTAAACAACCAATCTTCTCCCGCAGAGTTCGATCGGCAGAGCCTTTGGATGCGAAGTTTTCCAAGCACGCGTCGGAAGAGTTCGATATTCGAGCCGGTGTTCCGCCGATGCGAATTTATGGCATTACTTAACAGGATCCAATATTCCGGATCGATCAGAGAACGCAACCTTCACTTGGATTAAAGTTTAGCACCGGTTCCAACGCCAGAGATTTAATNGTAAAATAAACCGGTTTTACTATCTCCCAAATCAAAACTCTGCAGAAGATTACGATCGGCTTGATGTTTCTTAGTTCAGTTATCTTATTGTTGTTTCTTCGCTGTAAAAAATGTTGTTTCTGTAAAAACATTCAATGATGCTATATAGTTTTACTGTGAATCTCTTCCTTGAGAAATATGCTACAATCAGTAGCTTTTACCCGAACAAATGTGTACATAAGATTGTTTGTATACTTCCTTATTACTTTTCCCATTTTACTCTCCAGAAATATCAATATGTTCTTTACTTTCCTATCGAAGAACTAAAATAAAACTTTGTAAGTTCCACAGCTTGGTTTATTTCCACGACCGGTTTCAGCCTAATCTGGCCAACATGAGGTACATTATATACGCTGTGCTTTCTATGTAATGTACCTGATGATGGCCAGATTAGGCTGAAACCGGTCGTGGAAATAAACCAAACTGTGGAACTTACAAAGTTTCATTTTAGTTCTTCGGTGTCATGGCATTCCACCAAGTTAAGTCTCAACATATATATTTTACTTTCCTATTTTATACGCAGGTTTTTCTTTTAATTTCTCCATAAATTTTTAACTACCTAGGTCGTTCTCATAAGGGGATGTAGCTCAGTGGTAGAGCGTTCGCTTTGCATGTGAAAGGTCCCGGGTTCAATCCCCGGCATCTCCAATTTTATTTTAAGGAGTAGATGTAAGAAAGGACTAAGAAGTCTCAATTTCGCCCTTCAATATTAAATCTTTCCAGAGCTGATAAACCTTGCAATTTGTATATTAATCCGCTATTTTTGATATTTTTTTCCTTTTACTTTTATACCAGTTTTGTTTATTTTTCCTAAATAAATTCCCTCCAACGAAAGGAAATCTCTTTCTGTAGGACAGGGAGGACAAATCTTTTGTAGCAAAAGTGCTACAGTTGATTAAGATTAAGGACTTGCGTACCAATGTGGTGTCGAAACATAGGGTGAGATGCAAATGGCATCTACTTTTTCTGTCAGAGGTGTGTTTCATGTTTCATTTGACGTAAATAGTCGTCATTAGCGAACAAAAACAACATCTATTACATAAAAAAGGTTGCCTTCTGAGTTCCGCGTGCAAAAAAAATCTCTTGCGTGCCATAGGTTCACCACTCCCGCACTAGGAAGTCCCTAACTCCCAAGAAATAAAGTAATTTGTAAATCTGTAATGACGGGAATGTATCCTTTCCGTAGTAAAACAAAATATCAGAAATAATCTGTAACACGACAATACTGCATTGCGCTCAAATTAATGTTACACGAAATTGACGTTTGCAGGTAAGTTATGCATGGACCCATTCTACAAGGCGGCTTCCCTCATCTCACTAAAACGATATCCATCGCAGTTGAAGCGCGAAATGCCTCTGGTGTTGGCTTTGGGAGGATTGACCATATGGTCCACCACGAAGATGGTTTCGCCTCATGTACATACGTACCAATTTCCATAACTCCAAAGGTTCAACGATAAGATTCTCAGGTAATGGAATTTCTTCCGGTAGAATTACTAACCATATACACCCTGCAATGAATTCCCAACATTCCTCACTTTTTCGCCGCGAAATATTGCTTCCTTTCCTCCCTCTTTATCTCCGGAAAAATCCTCCCTATTATCTTCTAAATATAGTATCACCTCTTCAACGAGGAAAATGATTAACGAGAATGATAACTTTTCCTTGTAGAGACGCAATTTACATCTATAGAGAGCCAATCCCGAGATTAACTTTTCGTCAGTAATTTTGTGTGTTGAATCCCTTCGCTCAGTATTCTGTGGTACATTTTATAACGTTCCATAAACAAATAAATAAATGTATTCAAAGTTTTCTCTCCTCCGGGTCTTTTCATATGAATCGAAACTATGAAAAATATATTATGAAAAATTTGAGACCTTACGACGAGAAATCGGTCAAGTTCAAGTTTGCGTAAGACAATCCTCTCCAGTCTAAAATTCCAGTATAAACGTAAGAAATTGCATTGACCAAAATTTAATTTTAGCACATTGATCTGAATGTCTGAAGAGTATTTCATTTCATACATTTGAATCAGCGTATCTATTTTTCCTGAGATTCCGCGTTAGAGTAAGCTTTCCAAAGCTTATAAAATTTCATAGACATGACTCTACAGCCGATTTTTTTCTATTTCCAGCCATTTTCTCCTTTCAGTACTTTTTAACGATCCGTAGCAATCTAATTTTATGCTTTACATTTACTCACTTTGATTATTAAAGGATACTTTATTCTTTTAAGGTTATGTTTGATGAGTTACCGTTAAAAACTTCTCCATAGCCCTTCAGGTCTATTTACCCCATATGATTTTCTTTCTAATATTTTTTTACTGATTCAGGGGGTAATTTAGTATTTGCACAATCAAATGAATTACATAGAGCTGTTAACTTGTGATTTCACCGACATAAACATGCATCACCGATTTCACAAATTAATGTAAGTTAAAATAACAATCTATTTCAGTCGAAAGTTATCAATCTGCTAGGTAACATTTATGTTCGCATGATTAAGAAATGGGTCCAATGGAATTCTTTACTTTAAACGATTATTATTCAAGCCCAGCCTTTATTGACAATAAGACAGGAGATTTCGTCATCGGTGGAAACATTTTAATAAAGTCATCGGCAGCGAATTAAACGATTTTCTTCGACATCAAATAACTTAATTAGATTTAGGAAAAACATAGCCACTACTCCCGATTTCAATTATATTCTGGGCTGGTATAACTATTCCAAATATGGTCAAATGAAATATAACTCAAAAAGGCATTCTACAAAAACATTGTCAGACAGTACTATCACTAACAATTTTTCCAACTAGTATCTATAACACTCATAAATCACATCATCAAAATATTTACTTAAGAACAATATCGAGGTTACATTTTGGATAGCGGATATTATTTGGCGTCCATCCCTACACAATCGGCCTGATAACTTACATATAGCTGTAGGTTCCTCTCATATGTAGACCGTCTTGCGAAAAGAATAAATCAAAAAGTGGAAATCTGCCTTATTTCCTATTGTTCCTTGATGGGTAACCAAATGAGTAAATATGAATACCTATATGATGGACGAAGAAAGTGGTTTTTGTAAAAAAAAGATTCATGATGGAAAAAAATGTTCGTGGAGTTGTCTGAATACAGTCATTAATAACCGTTGGCCCACACTTTGGCTCGTTAGCAATTGATAGATGGAACAAGAAGTATGCAGCGATAACTAAATCAACTAATTGTAAGAAAATAAAGCTCGCTATTTAAATCTGAGAAAGAATCACGACACCGTACGCTGTGTAAAAGAGGTAGTCTATAGATGAACACTTACTTGAAGATAGCAAGCTAACGCGAGAGGAAATGAAACAGAATTTAAATCTTCTCGAAAGGGATGGTTCACAGAACGTACTCTAAAAATTGCTTTTTCCAACGTTACCCTTCCTCACAAAAGTAAATAAGAAGGGTCGACTCATTCGTGTGTCAACACTCTTATGTTCATCTCACTTCTCCATCCTCGAGATTCAGGCTAAAATTTTCTGCAACGCAGACAAAGCCTAAATGAATAAAAGTCGATTTTACAACGGTTCAGCTGCAGGAGCGGAATCCGTGCCAAATTTAAAGCAGATGTACCGAACCGGGGGCAAGTTTTAAAGTTACAGAAACAAATGCAAGGCCGTTAAATTTCAAACTAACTCTTAAAGAATCGTAAAAGAGGTGAATGTTCTTTCGAGTAGTTACGTCTTATGAGATTGGCGGTATATATTCCGGGATTTAACGATGCCTGGGGATCTGGGTTAATAAAATAATTTGAGCAGCTTTCCAAGTGGAGGAAGAGATGGGTTGAGGCTTTTCCTGTTCGGAACCGACAGCGCCTCCTACGTCGATGGGCTTACCAAGCGTTCTGTCCCTCAAAGAGATCACTTCTGAAGTCTTTTGGTTCTCGTCTCCTTCCCCCTTTTCTCCCGCCGCCTTCCCCCATTGGCCTTCCCCTTCGCCGTGGACCAATCGGGCCCCCACTTCCCCTTTAACAGCGCTACCCCTACATCTCTTACCTGCGCGCGCATCTCGGCGGGTTCCGACGACGAACTTCCCGACTTCGGAACACACAGCCTGATGGGAAAGCACGGGAGAGCGTTCGTGTAGTTAACCGGAAGGTCTCCCGACGTATCCTAGACAAGGCAAATTTTCTGCATCGGCTAGCGACGAGTGTGTGGGTGTGCCTTGCGACCGCCAAGGAAGATCCGGGGTGGTTTCAAAGTTTTGTTTTTACCTTCCTCCGCTCCCGCGTCGCATGGAACTCATCCAAAACAGCGTCTTCGGAAGTGTGACTGTCTTCGTCGGAGTCCACCGCCCTCCTTACAGCTCGTAAGGGACCTACAGTTTTCCCCGAAGGATTCCTCTGGATTTTTTTGTTTTTTGTTTTGTTCCCATCCTTGGAGATATTACCCCAGTCCTTAACCCCTGTGAATGTTGAAACATTTGTGCGCGAGTGACTGTTGACAAAGGATTTACCTTTAAGGAACGGGTTTACCGCGGCGGATTATGCAGAAAAAGACCTTCTGATTTTGGATTGTTTTACATCGGATTGACAAAGGCCGCGGGAAAATATACATATTTGTGAACTGGTGAATAACAAACACTCGACCATGTTAGCGTCGGGATTAATCTGAGAGTCAAAGTTTTGGAGCCAAAGTGTCGATTATTTGTGCTCGTGGGGTATAATATTTTCGGCCGTTTTCTGTTCGATTCGGCCCGAAAAACGTGAGAAACACCGGAGATACGCCTTTTCGTTACGTGGTTTTCTGGTCTCGTTAGAGGGGAAGATGGAAGCACCGAGACCGGCGAGGAGCTTCGGCGGACCGGCGAAGGCCACCTGGAGGTTCATCTTCATCCTAGTCGGTGAGTACCTGAGTGCTTTTTCCTGCATGAGAAACCTAGAGAGAGATTTCGTGGACGTTCTTTCCCGATCTGTTGTGTTAGGAACGAAGAGTTTCTAAGTTAAAAACGTGGAAGTAGTTATCATCTGCAGGGAAATCAACTAGGCGTGTCTTTAAAGATCCTCATTCTGATACTTCTCGAGTGCTTAGTTACGCCAGAGGTAGTTCTGTTCTTTTTCGAGCCTTTTTCGCAAATATAGAGAACTTACACTTTACTCTCGGACTTTTTCGTAAGCTTCCCGCTATGAGGAGTGGTTAGGTACTTGGAGGGCGATGTTTGCGGCACTAAATTCTCGTGTTGATTTTACGTTAAGAGAGCTGTGTCCAGAAGTGAGTTTTTCGGAAAATTACTCCTCTGCTACGATTGCCCTAAACGTCTTCGCGTCTAAGCGGCGAATGCCCTGGGTGATGAAGTGAGGTAGTTTTTCCTTTCGTTTCGTCGTTTTGAAAAATAACTTCTGTACGTATTTAGGTATTAATAATGTTATAAATTGATAGTTATTAGTGTTACCATCGACGTGATTGCAGTTAGTGTAGGATTTTCCGCAACAAGACTTGGCCACTTACGCTAACCCGTCTCCCGTAGCGAGGTCGTCAAAGATTCCGTGGGACGCTGCAGAGCTAGGGCCCTCCGTCTAACGTATCGGTATGCCCAGCAACAAACCAACCCTGACTTCGATTATAACTTTTTGTCGCTCTGAAAGTTACCATAATCGATAAATTGAACTTTTAGTTTTAAATGTCATCCTATTGAAATACTTTCAACCGTCGTCTGCTATAATCGTACCCAAACGTGCGCTTTCTGTCATGGGCCCGATACCTCGCCGGCCTTATCCCGATCCATCCGGCCTTAACCCGCCCCGGAAAGTGTCCATCAAGCGGAGGCGTCGAAATTAGAAAAAAGGAAACAATTATCGATGAACCGTCGCATCTCGTCGTAAATTACGATCTGAAGAGAGATTTAGCCTCGGTCTCGGCGATGGATTCACCTCCGCGACATGACGCGATAATTCTCCCCGGTTTTAATAAGCGGAAATCTCCCGGACGTTTAAAAGGATTGAATTTTATCCGTCGCTCGGGACTCGGAGTATAGCCGCCCCGTTCTCGTGCGGAGGCAATATTTCAGTTCGCCCACGCTTTCGCTATGGGTAGGGTAAAACCGGAGAATTGGTGGAAAAAATCCTGGGTTCGGGAGAAAGTTAAGCATTCGGTGGATGCATGAGGGTCAGGTACCCTCGCCGTAGGGATCGGCTTTCGGGGAAATCCAATTCTTCGTCCCGTTAACCATCTGCGTGTATCCTTCGCCGAGGGTTAAGGCGTCGTGGACGGTCTTAGTGCAACAGTGGGTAGAGAGAGGCCTTTTCCATCGCATAGAGGTGGAGAATTTCTTCGTGAATATCAGTGATTTTAATATCGGTAATATAAACCTGTGTTTATTGAGTATCTAGGAAAGGCGTACGGCTGTTTCAAGGGTTTTTCAATATTAATATCAAAATTTGTTTCGGGAAAGGGCAATATATAGCCACTCCTACGGAGTTTAGTAATCGTATTTAAAATGTGTTTTTCTGTCAATGAGAATGGCCTCTACAGGATAAAGAATTCAGAGGAATGCGAAGGAAGTTTTAGGGTTTCGCGTATTTTTTAAGCAAGTCTTCTGTTTTTCATTTCACTTAGTTCGCATCAAGGCATGAAGTCAGTAGTCTTTGCTTATTCTATGGGAAAAGAAGATATGCATGATTTCCATTACCGTTCTTAAACTTTTTGTAGTTTTCTGAACTTGTTTATTAGTCCGCAAAGCGGGTAATATCTTTCATTTTCTCCGTTGCGGTCCTCTTGTTTTCTTCGGCCTACGTCTATTTGAAAACCCTACGCTCTTTTATTTAGAGACAAATTTTCTTTGAACTTAAGTTCCTATTCATTGGAGCACACCGATTGAGTTCTGGTTATATGCGGAGTATACAATTAACTCAATCGTTTCTGGCTTCACGATGACTTAGATGGGCAAGTAGTTGAAAGAACGATTTATATGAAAACTGGACAGACCTTTCGAGGGCCTAGGATGGTTTAGGGAAAGTCATCGTTGTTTCCAAGGGGATATCCAACAGACCCGTCGCTAAGATACGAAAAAAGGCTGTTTATCGAAAGACACTTTTCAAGCCGAGTGTCTTAGAAACTCCCTTACTTAACGTATGGTGATTGGTTTGGCCCAGCGTTGGTCTTGGAGGAAAATATATGAACCCGTCGCTTGAAGCAGGGGTCCTTGCGTGAAATCATTCCTAATCGCCCGAGTATTAGGCTCTGCAGGGAGGTGAATAAATTACTGCCGGTTCGTCAGCGTCGGGGAACGAACACTTGAGCGCAAACCAGAGGACGATAAATTATCGCACGTCTTTATTCGAGGGAGAGAGCCTTTATCGCGGTCTCGAGGAGATAGTCCCCGCTTGTCGTCGGCATGCGACGCCCCCGCTGCGAAGGGCCTCGAGACCTCAAGAAGTGCCCTCGCTTCCCCCGGGTCCTTCCGCGCTAACCTCAACTCCCATCTGGGACCTGGGGTTTTCCACCCACGGCCCTCCAGAACTTCCTTCTCCGCTATCTTAATTGCATATCCGACGGTTTGATCACGGGCAAGGGTTGAAGCGAATTTTCGACAGTCGCTTGAGCTGTTCCGGTGGAGGAATTTTTCGAATTAAGCGTCAGCCGGGAATGGTTGGGTTCTCGGTCTCGTCGGTGACGACTGCCTGTGTCCGAGCATTTTTTTGCTTTTATTCGAATTTTAAGACGGAGATGGTCAAATATTGTTGCTCAAACGCTACGTTGTTAATATTTATCATTTGTTCGTTAATTTCTTAATTTGAAAGTTCTAACGCTCTGCCTACTGCGTTATCGACGCAATAGGCTGTTGTATAATATAATAAATATGTAGATGAGGCTTATGACTGTGATGAGTGTTAAAGTCCCTATTGTTGTTAATTTTGTTGATTGTTCAAGAAATTGATTGTTGATTCGACAAGAAATTATTAGAAAAGGCTAACTGTTGATCCGCTAATAGCATAACCATTATTATAAATTAGGACGAATTCATTGTTGCCGTGTGTCATTGCCATGGTTATTGGAATCGCAACTTTTTGCGACGATAAAGGCCTCGGATAGCCAAGTGGGCAACGCGTTCGACTTCGGTGAAAGCGGTCCCGGGTTTGATTCCCGGTGGGGGCCTACGTGAGAAATGACCCAAGCTGCCGAAGCAGTTCCAACAATAATACTAATACCACCAATCTGGTGTTCATGATTGTAAATGATCTTCCCCCAGTTCCTTCCCAGACTTTGCCTATGTTTTCTTCTGTTCATCGCAGATTTACGTTTCAGTTACGCATTCATCGTGGTGAGGCTTCTTGATTTCGCTTTCCAATATTTTAGATTGTTGCACCCTAAAATATCCTTCTATCTATTATCATCTACTGCTTTTTGTCTACTTTAGAGTCGGACGCCTTTAAATTTAGCCAAGGATTGGTAGAGTTTCTCGGAATAAAACTTCGGGAGAACGGTTATTTAAAGCGTGTTATCGAGCCCGATAGCGAGTTCAGTTTTCCTCTAATCGCGCGGAAAGTCTCTGTCCCTTGCAGGCAGATTTTTGAACGTTCCTTTTCGATCCGCGAATTTTCTATTACGAGGAATATGTCGGAGGAGTTTAGAACTCGGTAATGCTCGGGGATTCGGCGAAAGTGTTTCCAATTAGGAGAAGTTGAACGTTCGTAGGCGGAAATTACTCCCGTATGCTCTCGTATTCATCGGTGCAGATCTCGTAAGATCTTCGGGATCGATTCTTTCTCGGCCTAGTTTTAATTGAAATTCGCGTATTTACCTGGGATCGGGCGTGGAAGATCCGTTGTGGCCTTAATTAGCTCGAGACTATCGGATTAAACATTCCTGCTTTTCCGATACTTGCGGTTCTTCCCTCTGTAACGGCTACTCATCGGCGTTATGAATTTTCCGTGCCTTCCTATTACTCGCCCATGGTTATAGATATAGCGATATATGTATCGTGGTGGAATTATTTCTTAATATTTTTCCGCAAGCCATAAAGCGAGCAATATATATTATCAAAGATCGTCTCTTAAGTTCATATTTTACTGATAATTTTAGTAGTTTCTGAAATTTCGGAATGCGAAAATTGTACTTTTAGGTCCGTGGGAAGCATTCATGGGCGAGGTCCCGGGTTCGAAGGTCAGGCTTTTTCTTGAAAATGCGTGTAGTGTATGGTATCCAGCCAAATATTGTTATATTCTAGAATTAGAAAAAGTGCAGCGAAAGGCGATACGTTTCGTAAAAATTTATCATATAAACGACGTATTAGAGAACGTTACTCAAATGGTTCAGGACGTAGGATGGTGTCTGTAGTCGACAGAAGATTTAATTTTCTTAATATTTTCTGAGATGGTGCATTCTTATAAGATGTAGCTAATGCTATGCGTCCTCCCTGTATATAGGCCGTTCGGATACTGATGTGAGAGAAAAATGGGAAATATAGATGCTATAACTAGTCGTTTTGAAAGTTCATTTTTTCCACGAACGATACGCGAAAGTAATACATTAGGGAAGTAGAGTCATGGTGCGTGTACCTCCTGCCACACCCCGGGAGGCGGCTTGCGGGGTACATAGGTGAATCCTGGTTAGGACATGTTTTTTTCCATTCGTAGTTTAAATTATAATTGTAGAAGTGGTCTCATTTGACCAAATTTCGTCGAATAAAGACATTATCAGCATTGTTATCGTTACGCTTAAGTATTCTCCATATGAGATCAGCGATCATTAGCCACACCTTATTCGTCTCTGGGATTTCATAAAAGGTCCTCGACGGTCCATTCAAATTTCTTCGTACTGAGGAAAAGTACCTGGAATCCGGATTCCTTGACGCTAATCAAGGCAGAGTCTTTTATTCACATACTTTTTCGTCCCTTCCAATAATGAAGACGCGGGCTCTTTAATTTCCCTTCTCGACGCATCCCGAGATGGGGCCCCCGCCCATTACTTTGGGAGTTGTTTATTTCCTTCGTTCCCCAAACTTCCCTCAAATTAATAACCACCTTCGGAATCTCGCTTCGGTTTTTTTTTATCCTCACGGTCCTGGAGAATTCCAGCGCGCGCCATTATGAATACGAAATTGAGCGTTGGAGAAGCCAATCAACATCTCGATTGCCGAAAAGTGTCCGTTTGAATATCTAAATATAGCGACGCAATTATGCTGGTTGGACCTTTTCGGGGGGTGCTGTAGGTGTCCGGGTACGTGGTACGATTCGGAATATAGGGTTTCTGGAGACCTCTGTCGTGGTTTGTGCCAACTAGCAGTGGGGAGCGTTTGATTTCCTCTCGGTGAACTTTCGTGTGTTCTTCCGACGGAGTTTTCTCGAATTCTTCGCGGTATTTCGGCACTTATGATAATAATAAATTACTTTTGACCTAAAATCATCAACTGGTTCAATTTAAGACGTTTCTTGCTCTCTTCCGTCCACGGAATTCTCACATTTTCGGCCTGATTTACGATTCGATCGGGCGAGAAATAGAATTACGTGCGAGGTATTGAGGATTGTAGTGTTTTCGAAGTTACGTTTAGAATGGAATGTTTATTGAGGAAAATTATTTGCATACGTAAATCAGCATGGGGTGGCGGATATTATGTGTCACACCCTGAACGCGTACTTGTTCTGTTAGGGAAACTGTCCTAGAGGTTTCTATGGTGATCATATCACCTAACCGTGGAGTGTGTGAAGGATTGAAAAGTGAAGTTAAAGCCTTTTGTTATGTATGGAAGATGCAGACAAGTTTCGGGTTTAGAGCTGTCATTATTTGCAAGAAACCCCACAATAAAAACATTACTATAAGGTCTGTGTTAGAGAAAGAGATTTAGACTTATGCTTTTCTTGCATCTAACCCTTAAATAGCGACGTAAGATTGGGGAAAAAGGTTTGGGCACATAACGCAATTACCAACTTCTTTAACCCGCCTAATAGATCCGCGAATGTTGTCTTTCGATTAAGTCGAAATAAAGGGTTCATTTACGGGAATTTCTTCCTCTCATTTTCAATCGCGACAAACTCAAAGACTTCCACTTAAAGACCACCGTCACTCCCCGCCCGGCGTAAATAACTTTTCCAATTACGCAAGTTCCTCATGTGGACACTCGAGTTGTGAGCGCTCCGCGATATTTATTTATAAGTCCCTCTCTAAATTTTACGAGGTGCCGATAAACACGGAGGGACTTGACATTTTACAAAGAACCCGTTGGGAGCCTATGGATTTTGTTTGTTGAGCGGGTACTCTCCGCTCCTCCCTGGGTAATATCCCCCCTCTTGGACCACCGCCCCCTCCCATCGCGCTGGACCTCACTCTCGGAATGAAAAACGTCAACTTAGCCAGTCTGTCCGGGGGAGAAGGCTCGCCCCGTGGTGGGGGGGAACGGATGGACTCCCCCCCTTTTCCCGAAGTAAAATATAAAGGAATGGGAAGTGGAGTAGGAACAGGTTCGACAGGTTTCCCCCTATACTCCTTCCTACAATCTCTCGGACGTCGGTTGGTACCTCCTCATTACCTCTGCCGACGACTTTGAAACTGAAGTCTTTTTCCCTCATCCCCCAGCCTCCTCGCCATCCTCGGACTCTGTTGAATGTCATACCTCTCTTTAATCTCCTCAGGGGGTTTGTCGTGTATTTTCGAAGCAATGGATGATTGATGTCGTCATCGACGACGGGTATTTGCGCGCGTGACGTATTCCATCGTCACTGTCTGCTTGCATTTGTGAGTGTTAAATATACCTAGGGAAACGTGACGTTATTTTCGTGTTTTGCAGGTGTGTCATTTGCGTCGGAGAAATAATTCATTGGAATCCGTAATTGTATAGGAGGAAATGGGGAATATAATTTATGCTATAAATGTGGAAAGTGATGCCGCAATTAGGTAGCAATCAGCTATTTTATTTTTTATTGCCAGAGATGGGTATCGATCGGTAGCGAAAGATTTTATTTTTTTATTTAAATAATTCAGGGGGTTTCAGCACCGTAGAAACACATTGCAGTTTGTTTATGATCTCCAAGTCAAGCCGTTTCTGAGATAAATAGGGGGACGGACGGACGGACAGACATTTGCTTTTTATATATATGATTTAAAAAGATCCCCTCGTCACATCCATTTATTGACCACGTTGAAGATGGTAACCATCAGCGAACGCATTCATCTATTCCCCAACCTGGAGAAGATGGGGTGGCCGGGTTTCGTGGCAGTGACGTTGGCATAGGCCTCTGCCTTCGTAGTCGGTCTATGTAAGCTAGTTTTCTCGCTTAAGCGTTAAAAATTGTCCCGGTGATTTGCCGCCTCCTTATCCGAAAGCTTTAGGCCATTTACATCACGTATCCGTCCCACATTTTCGCTGCACCTGCAGCATAAATCTCGTCTTATATCCCAGTGAGCTCCGTTTTTAACCCGAAATTTTGCATACACGTTACCGATAAGTAGAGTTGAGATACGAGAGGAGAGGCATTTCCTCGCCCTAAATGTTTTTAAGCCCCAGAAAAGACTTCCAAGAAGACGAGGTACCTCTTCCTTCACGAAATCTCTTTACCCCCCACGGAGGCTTCATTTGCGGGAGTTATTATTTTTCGTCCCACTGAAAAAAAAATCCTCTCCGAGAAGCTTCGCGTGCGCGCTTTCAAAGAGAAAGAGAGTGGCTTCCCTTTTTGTCTCTTTACCCCATTTGCCTCCTCGGGACTCCCTCGCTCCGGGTAAATTCTCTCGCATTAGCCCACTAAAAGTCTTTACGAGGTTCCTCCCCAGGAGAGGAGGATTTGTAAGAGGCGCCGTGATCGTCCTCGTCCAGGAAAAAGCGTCGCTTGGAAAGGGAGAACGGGTTTTAATCGAAAGGATTTATGCGTCGATAAGTTGGACGCGTGCTCAGGAAAAGAGTGCGTTATCTCTCTTCAGTCATCGTCTCCGGAGTGCTTTTTTCCGACGCATTAATTTGGTCGATCCATCAGCGGAGAGCGGACAAGTTGATGATGGAGCAAACGGTTCTTTCTTCCGTTCTCCGGGAAAAGTATTTCCGATTGCTTTTGGGACTGTATTGATTGTCGATTTTTGTTGAGCGCGGTTATGAGTTGGTTTGCGAAGATTGCGCCGAGGGGCTATTCGGTGGTGTGGACGTCGAATTTTGCCATCAATCACCGTGGCGCTATTGGTTCGCGGACGGAAGACGGATCAGTGGTGTGATAATTACGATATTTGTTTCGTCGACGAAATGTTTTTTTTTGTCTGTGCGCCTTTTTTAGAATTCTCGGAACATTCTCTTCGCCGATTCGCGCTCAAAATGGGTCCATGCTTAAGATGCACCAGCAAGCATATACATAGAATACAACGTATAACATTAATATATAACAACAAACGAACACGCGCAACCGTTCATTAACCTGAGAAATCCGACTAGACGGGATTCGAACCCGGGGCCTTGGGGTTGAAGGGATATTTATCGACTTTGAAAATCTATACATATTTCAGTAACTGTGATCCTCAAATGGCGATAATTTGAAGTATATTGACTTTCTTACTGGAATAATCAGCGTGCTAGACTACTGTTGTCATGGCACCGCGATCGAGTCCCAGTTAATCAGGTTTTTCCTTATTAGTGGAGGGATGCTTGGGGTATTATTTATTTATTTTTTTTTTAATGTATTACCCAAAGCCCCACTAACATCCATTTGCTTGACAATTACAGTAGTGAGCTTTAACGATCACAACAAGCGAACTACGCTGCCATTTCCTAACCTGAGAAATCCGACTAGCCGGGATTCGAACCCGGGACTTTGGGGTTGAAATGCTAGCACGCTAACCACTCCGCGACCGCGGCAAACTGTTGTAAAAATGTAAGGAGAATGTCTCATCAGACGAAAATCTTACTGCAAGGGTTACTCCGTTGTTGTTGTTATCACGGTCTTGATAAAAGTGGCATTATATTTCGACACTGTTACAAGTCGTTATGTATGGAATAGTGAAAGTTATTAATCAGTGTCCTGCTTATAGGATCGGTAAACAAGTCTCGTAGTTCGAAAACGTCAGCTGTATCTGAAATTCGTTCGTGACTCACCCGGGGCACGTAATTTGAATATCCATCCGAAGTCACGGTGATGCAGCAGATTTCCGTATAGCTCTCCCTATTATCGATAAGTAGATCCCCTTTACAAGGTTTGTTTTGGCTGATCCGTCCGGTACTCCCACGTGCTCCTCTTATTTGGCGAGTGGAAGTTGTTCAACCGCTTTTGCTCCGGATCGCGTTCGCGATGCACGCAGGAGTGGAACGGTTTCCCCTCTGGGGTTCCAAGAATAGTCTCCGATGGTTCCTCCGGTGGGTTGTGCGGCAACCCCGTGTGAGAGATGTGCTTTGGGTCACTTTGCGTTCATAATAACGCAGCTGAATCCTTCTAGACTAATTGGTAGTTGGTTGGCTCAATTCCAGCGTATGCGTGTTGCGGAGGGAAAGATTGGCGATGTCTTAATCACGATTTTTATTAAAAGCAATAAGTACAAGCGTGGATTCGTGGAACTCAACACGCGTCTTAAATGAAAGAACGAATCGTGATTTCCATAGCAGATTTTTATTGATTAGTTTCGGCAACGAGTTGCCATCTTCAGGTGAAGATGTCAAATCTTGTGGAAATTACAAAATGGTCTTTCTTTTAAGATGAATTTTCTCGGTAAATAATTAACATCATTTCTATCTGTAGAATATTCATTATGGGGTAATTTTGAATTGTGCAAGATCAATTAATTCATCTTTAATTAATTAATTTGTCTTAATGGTTGAAGAAGTTATAAAATGCAAAATATATATAAGTGTACATTTCGTGTTTTGTTTTCATATGTAAGATCTAGTGAATTGGGTTCCTCGATAATTGGACCAACGCGAATAAATCTGTATAAGTATTGAGTTTCGTCGACTTTCATACAGTTCCGGAGGGCTTTATACTTCTTAAGAGAGACTAACTATACAGATGTATAGCATTCATACTGACTCTTGAAATTACGAATTCATTGCTTTCATCACGTCCCTCCCGGAGATCAAATCGCCTAATGAACGTAATTTCTTCCCTTTCAGCGCTCGCTATATCCTCACTACGGCATCATACTCGTAGAAAACCCTCTTCCAATTTCATTTTGCTCCTTTTTCCTTGCCAATAGCTTAACGAGCACCGACGTCTTAAAGGGTAGGCGAGAGGCAAGTCGGTGATTGGAAAAGATCCGAAGACCAGCCCTTCCCTACTCCGCCCTTCCCTCGGTGTTACTTCTCTCGTCGGGCAATCTAGTGTCTCCATCTATTGAGCTACACGCGCGGCTGCGGTCTAAGAAGGGTTGGGTGCGGTCTCCCTTCCCAACTCCTCCGCATCCCGTGGCCGGCGGAGCGGAAGGGATGAGAGTAGACGTTTCGAAAATTCCATCCTCTCTTCAGACACGGGAGATCGATTAAGAAAACGTGTATTAATATGGGAGACTTGGAGTATGTGTTGTGGAGAGGAGACTTGAGGATGGTGGTCTAAGCTTGGCGGGTATTGGAGGTCGATTTTGTAGCAAGATTTTCACGCGGATGTACAAGGGGGAGGTTTTGATATAAGACGAAGAAATTGGTTGGATACATGAGGGAGAAGCGGTGATTTTACTAATTGTAAAAGTAATTTCTTTAGGGTACGCTGAAGATCAAAGAATGTTTTAGTTACTAATGCATATGAAAATATTAATTACAATTAGACCTACCTTAAAATTGACGATGTACGACAAAGCAGTTAATGATGGACTAAAAAGAAGGCATTAATCTCGAACTTATCAAAGTTAAGAAGTCGTTTATTAATTTAAATCATGCTGGTATGGCTAATAATTAGCCTTGGCCTTTTGTGGAAGTGGAAGTGAAAAATTAAATTAAAAATGAGTAACTATGTCGACTGCTACTTACGGTTGCGTAATTTAATACAATTTTGGTGTGTTTATTGGGAATATTCATTAACTATAATTTATTATCCCTGAGAAACTGTGGTTGCTAACTAAATTACCCTTGCTGTTATTGTTGATTCGCTAATTACCCATAACTTCGTAATAATACTATTTATTATTCATTTATGTAGGTTAGACCGTATCCTGTTATAGGCTGATGAATATTTTCAGTTTTATTTCTTCTTTTAATTTTTGTTTTGAATCAACATGTGGAGCAGCCGCATCAGTTGTCTTTCAGACTTTCCTGTTCAGTTTGCATAATACACCAGTCCAGTTTTGCGTTTCAAAAACAATGCAGAGGATTATCGTTTCTCAACAGCGCCCAAATGGTTTCCTTTCGCTCCTGAAATCCTGGCGTATCAAAATACATATAAATATGCCCGCATCTGCAAGCGCATTAAGTGCATGCATATTTTGTCCCTCGAAGCGGATACATGATACGTGCTCTCTTTCACTCTTGAGTCTCCGGTGAATGTACCTACGAGTTGTCCTTCCATCTTTACATCTCATTTTATTCCTCCATGCATAAGTATTCTCTGAAGTGGGGAGGCACAAAAAAACTGCATCCTATTTTTTTCTCCCGATTTTACTCCACTTCTGAGATGAATGGGTGGAGAAAATTTACCTCGGCATCCTTTCCACGCACGGGTAGAGAACTCTAGTCTTCCGGGATCAACGAGTGACTTTTTCTCCCTCTTTAAGGAGTGTCAGAAGAGGTACCGTTTTCGGTGTTCACTCGAACACGTAAGTATGCGATGGCTTCGGGAAAATACACGGGATAGAATCGCGCTTTTCTCAGCTCGACCGAGGAGAGAGATTTCTCGTTTTATTCCCTCACGTGTTGGAAAACGGTTACCGCTTTCGGGGCGCTCATTCGAAAACGTTTTATCGGATGGATTTGTAGAGTTTGGTGGAAGTTCGGCGTGGAGTTTTGCGCATACGTTACTCGAGGATCAGTGGAGAAAAGGCTCTTCCCCCCTTAGTGGGCGATTGTCATTTTTTTATCGGCGTTTATTCGTGTATTCGATTATGCGAAAGTGGAATAAAATATCTGTTTTGGAATCGAGTTGGTCGGGCTTTACTCGAGTGAAGGAATTTCACTTAAATAGCATTTACTCGGATATTTCTACCTTAGCATCGTTACGTTAATTCCATTATTTCGCTAGCGTAAAAGTTTTGCCTTCCTATTAAAATCTTTGTTTAGCCCTTGGAAGTTTTAAGAAGATTTTTAGGAGAATTATACATACTGAACAACATTAGCGTATTCAGCTGTATTGAGGGGGATCATAGGATTTCGTTTTTGAGGGTAAAGGATACAGAGCCGAAGACTTATATTAATATAAAAATTGCTAGTTAATTTTTCTGTTAATTGATGCAAAGAAAATTGCCTAAGAGAGAATTATAACGTGATCTTGGGACGAAACTGAATTAGATTGTTACTTAATAGTTAAAAAATTAATAGTAAAAGATTTGTTTATCTATTATACCACTTTATCAGTTTCGTTCGACACGAACATGATTTTATAAGATTTTTAAATACTTTAGCATCAATTTCTCCATCTATTTTCGTCAAATATGCTACGGATCATCCGAGGGTTGCGATTACCTATATTTTGGCCCTTCCTTCCATAGATTCCTCCATTTATAGCGTCCTTCTCCATTTTTAACCTGTCCTACTCCCTTGAGCGCATCTTGATTCCCGCGCGTTTTATCGGATCGAGTCCCTTAAGTGAACCCTAGCGGTGGAAGTTTTGAGTTGCGGAGTTTCTCCGCTGCGCGCCGCCACCGGTCGGGCCAGGGACATTTTCCCCGCTGGAGCATCTCCCCCGCTTCCGATGTTACCTCTCCCGCGCTGACAGATGGTCGCCAGACTGAAAAGGGTATTGAGCCGCATAAAGAGAGCCTTTATCTCCCACTCAGCCCATAGATGAGGCGCGCGATGTGCTTATATAGGCGCGTGTTCCGTGACTGCCACGTTATCGCAAGGCACTTCCGTTCGCGCCTCGCGCGAAATCCGCGAGCGTTTGAACGGATTTTCGTTGCCCTTTTGTTGGTTTGATAAACTACTTCCTTCGATAGCGCTTGTAAATGGGGAGTTCCACGTGTTTTACAGACAAGTCTTTTTGCCGTTATCTACGGAGCGTTTGGTTTTTTCCGATTGCCCGCCTCACGCTCTTCATATTGAATGAATACGTACGTGTTTGTGATTTCAGCTGTCTTGTATCTCCAGGTCGGTCAAGTTTCCCCCGTGACTGAAATGTTCGATTGAAGGGATTTAGTTCTTTCCTTTACGATACCTCAGAATTGTTGGGTTTTCGAGAGAATTGTCTCTTTATGGCGGGAGATTCTGCTCCGATTGGTATATCTGACGTTAAGAGTCTATGGTTACCGAATATTTGGAATGGTGAAAGCTATCGATTTTTTCAACTTCATTCCAATATCGTGTTATCGGAAGAAATGAAGCTTTAATGAATGTCATGAATTTTTCTGATTAATTTATAAATTATTTCCTTCTTTCATGCTCTACTAATCATCTATCGATCCTTTCAATTTTTGAGGATGATATAGATTTACGAACATATCGCTTACATAATTAATTATAGTAAAATTTAACTTTAAATTTAATATTTGATTTTTTCGAAAAACTTCTATACTATAGTTTGTAACCATTTTAGTAAGGTAAGCGACTCCATACCCTGGTCAAAATCTAGGTGGAATTGTAATCAACTCCATTTATACTGTTTCATGAGAAACTCTCAAAAGTATACAATGTTCCATTTCATTCATATTTTACCGTATTTCGTGGGGCAGAAAATTCCTCCTCCTGTGGTTCATGAAGTCAAGCTGAAGGAGTAAAGCGCTGGAAGGTTTACGGAAAATATTTAATACTTGCAAGTCGAGGTAATACACCCTACTGTTTGCTACTCCTAATAGATTCGAAAAATCGGCGTAGCAGGATTCTTTCATTTCATTCTCTCCTCGATATAGCAGATCTAATTTTCCGCCCAGGACTTCTTCTTGAATCGGTCCGTCACGTCTATTGGAATAGGAGTTTCCCGAAGCTCGCTCGATTTTCCGCGAGATCTTATTAAAACAGTCTAGGACCCCTTTTTTCCACCCTCGTGATTACTAGCAGCCGTTTCAAACGAAATTAGAATCTTCGATGTCGCCGGAGAAAGCTGGCGGGACTTCATTTACGTACTTGACATCAAAAGAGTTCTCCCATCCAGGTCCCGACGCGCCTCGTGCCTCTTTTTGCTCGCTTTGGTGTAGAATGATTCCTTTAAATATTTCCTCCTCAGCGGGAAAAACTTCCCTCTTATTAGTTCTCCCGAGGTGTCTTTATAGAAAAAATGTCCGCTTAAATTTTGCCAAAGTACGCTAGAGTCAGTATCGATCCTATCTGCTTGATATTCCGGGTGGCACTCAACTTGGCTGTGATTTATTTATCTTTAGCACTCCTAAGGGACGGGGCGATTCTAAAGCAGGGCTTGCAGTAATTATCGCGCGATCTTCTGTAAATAATCGTATCTGATTGATTTTTAGCTCACTTTCACGGGTCCACCTTTGTGAAAATTCCCAATCACCCCAGAAGCCGTAAGTACCCATAAATGTAAGCGGTTAATTGCGTTCTCATATCTTTCTAACAGGGGTAGGATTTAAGGTTTTCACACACTAGACGTAAATTACTTAAACTTTGAACTTAGATTGTGACAAAAGTTTGAGAACCAGTATCAAATGATTCACGTGCTATTTGTTATAAAAATAGTTTATGGTAGTTGAATCACAAATAATACCCTTGTGCAATTGGTTCACAACTCGTTGAATACGACAATAGTATTGACCCAAAAGTAACCTTGTATTTGCCAATTCGTTCGGTATTTTTTATTATTATTTATTTATTTATTATTCTTATTTTCAATTAAGACTGTAGCTCTCTACGATTTTAGTTTGGCGCCTCTTTAGAGAAACCAAGTCCCTCCTAGCTATGAGGGAATTTATTATTTTTTTCTTAGAGTAGCTGATTTACAATACTGAGTGCAGTTGTACCATTGTATAAAAATTTTAAGAACGTATTGTCAGCATGTACGAGATCTACCGTTAGGCTTCCAGGTATCAGTAATGCGTAGCACCCTACTGGTTAAGACACACTGAATTAAGTTATCTCATAGTCACTTGATTTATTCTGTACTTAAGCTTCACCATAAACTATATACGACCTGTTCCATGAAATCTCTCAATCGATCCCGATGATAATCGGCCCGACCATTTGATGGAATCGTCGCGAGGGACGTCACTGGAGCGTGCTGGAAACTCGACTGCGGCCTCGAAATCATCTGCAGAGGAGCGATTTCATTGCTGAACCTGTCCCTTCCATAAACAGATCGCTATCCTTGGAAGCTCAAATCCTTTCCTCTTAAAGGAAGGATCGACGCTATACGCCGCCACGCCCATTCCGTCCGATCTACACGCTTCACGGGCGCCAACAACACGCGAGAGATAGGGAAAAAAGAGATTTTGCGAGAGGGTGCATACGGAATGAAGGTAGAGTTGGCCTGCTTCCGGACTATCAGATGGTCGCTTCCTGGAGGATGACGTCCGCGTTAACAGGTATTTGCGCCAGCGAGAGAGAGATTGGACCTATTAGCGGGTGAGGATTATACGGAATGAGATGTTACGCGAATGGGATTAAAGAGGGGGGATGAGGGTCTGATAAGGATACCGGGGATGAGGAGGAGCCCGAGGTTCTCCCCAGAGCTTTTGTTTATGGAGGCGAAATTCTGGGAGTCTAAGTTAGCGAGTCGCACTTACGCTCGAAGCTAATGCTACTGGGGATCAGCGTTTCCCAACATTTTTGCTTGCACGGGACAACTATGGGTGTTGTGTTAGAAACGCTAGAACAAACGTGGTTTACTTCAGTTACCATGAATATTATTAAAGATTACGACAATTCTTGTGGAATGGAATGGACATATCTTGGAAAATAAAGCGACAGAGTATAATATTTGATGATACAATGGCTTGTCAAATGGATAGCGGTTGAGAAGCACAGCTGAATCAGTCGAGAGTATTGAACGATGATCAAATACCTCTAGATAAGTTAACATGACCTCTGGAAGACTTTAAAATGAGTTGAAAAGGAATTTAATCAGAGGATGTTACATAACGAAGCGGTGTCTTTAGAGGGTCTCTTAGTTATGTTTTAATCTAGCAGTTTTATGGTGGGATCCGTAAGCATACTAATAACCAGGGACAAATTATCAGTTACGAATAGTTTCTGTCGAAAAAGAATTCTCCCGGAAAAGGCGCAATAATTTAAAATTTTGAGAGGCATGACTGAGGACTGGAAAGTCTAAGCAGATAAGTATGGAAAAGTTTTGTATCGTAGCCATCCGTTATATATCCTTCGAGATACATTAGTTTACTATCGTAAGAATAATATTCATTCATAGGCCTTCCATGATCTTCACATCGGCTTCGAAGTACAGTATTGGTTCCCTTTACGATTCAGAAACTTTTAAATTTATCCTCCGGGTGGGGAAGCATTTGGTTGATGGATATTAAGATACAAATCATGTTTTCGTTGTAGCTTGTGGCCATCGGGAAGAGATGTGAGTTGGCGCGTTTCGGGAATATTTATCATTATTTCAGTCGGATTGATATGATTACACCAGAGAGGGAGATGAAATAAAAATCTGCCCATTTTTTCACTCTTTTTATGCGTTTTCGAATTAATTAACAAAGCTGTAAAAGATATGCCAAATTAATGTACGGGAGACTGTTTTATTTTTTCCTGCAGATCAAATATGCTGTTTAAATATTTACGTATTTTTTAACTTCGCCAGATTCTGTTCATTAAGTGTCGAGTTAAAACCCGGAGATTTAGATATTCGATTCCTACGCTCCCTAATTTAAAATCATATCACTGAAGATAATTGCATTATCAGAGTGCGATTGGATGCTCGAGACTTAAGGTGCGATGAGCGTTAGCGGCTCATTCTAGCCAAACCGCTGTTAATTTAGCACTTTGCCTCAGCTTTCTCTATGGCCGTAGGCGTGCGCATGCAAGATTGATGCGATGTCAATACCTCGGGCAATATCAGTGTTTTCGCGGACTGTTGACAAAGCTGCTTCCTACTTTAATAGCGTTTCCATTATGTGTACATTTACCTCTTTAAATCATCTTCCTCCTACCATTTCCATTTTCGGTTCCATATCCCAATTTCCGTCTCTCATCACACTTTTCCGCATCCATCTCTTTCCGCGCCGTGCCGCTCCATCTCGCATCATCCCGTTCATTTCGCATCCTCGTTGTCGCCGCATCTTTCACTCTCGCCTCTGCCATTGCTCATCTCTCTCTGCATCACTTTGGCCCCACTCTCTCTCTCTCTCTCTCTCTCTCTCTCTCTCTCTCTTTAGTATTTCCCTCTGAATCGCGTTATCGCCGCAGTATATATATTTTTTCTCCTACCAATCCCATCTCCTCCTATCGTATCCTATTATCGCTGTGTTCCATTTTCTCTGCTTTCTTTTCTCCTTGTACTTCGCCGTTTATTCTCATCTTTATTGCTTCTTTTTATATTCCAATTTCTGTTTGTGTCACCTTACTCTCCACATCCCTTGGATGCGATGCCTGTACAATATGCTCTCATCGTAATCGGCATACATTCATTTTGTTATCCTCGTGATATTGCTTTGACATTGTATCTGCTTTTGAACATTAGTTTTCTATGGGGTTTGTGAATAATTATTTTCCAATTTTCTAGAATAATGATTGGAATCGTTTTGACTATTTGAGAGGCGATGATTTGTCATCATTTTTCGTTATTGAGCTTGAGTAAGTAGACAAAGTGTTTTCCGTGCATTTAATTTTAGTCACTCAAGTACCTACTATAATATTTAAGTCAAGCATACGTAAAGTTCACAGATTTCCTTTTTCCACAGTATCCTTCGCATATAAGTCCCGCATCAAGCGGAAGCTGTTGTATCCAGTATTTTATTGAGTTTTACGTAAATAGATTCCTGTTAAACTGTAAACAATCTGCTGTTAGCTGATTCTCTGAACATTTCCAAATTGTTAGTATTTTTTTAAATAAAAACATTAAACAAATAGTCTTGTAGGTTCGAGCTAAGTAAAAGTCTAGATGTTTCTATTGATGTCAAAATTTCTTCGGTATTAAGAAAATCATTGGAGAAAAATGATTCGAGTATTAAAATAGGATGTTAAGAGTTAAATTATAATAACGCTTTTATTGTTACCATCCTATTCGTATGAATTTCCACTCCGTAAAGCCTAACACAATCGATTTTATTTTCCGAGTATTAAAAAAATTAAAATAATAGACGAATTACCTGTATTCGCATATTGATAGCTAACGCGATCCCGCTGATTTAGTCTCTAACTAGGAATCGAACCCAGGACCCTGGCTTTATCGCCATTCAGCCGTTCAGGAGCGCCTCTTTCGATATTCCTTTTCCCTCTTTCCGATGCTACCTGAATATTCTCCCGAAGCTCCCCCTACCGGGCCAAGAATTCGGATCATTTCACGCAGCGGTGAAAGGGAAAAATGGTAGCATCCACGTTCAGCACGAATTCATCGGCAGGAAAAAGGCATCCGTTTGCTAGCATCCTCGGGCGATTTGCGCGACCTCTCCAGTCGAGAGAGCGCTAAACTTTTGGGAAGGATTCGTTTTAACCGCCTGATCGCTCCTAGAGAAAGGGAGCGAGTCGATCCGCTCATAGTCAAGACGGGTGCGGAAAAATGGAGGATTGAGGTCGAGATGGGGTCACGGCTCCAAAAGGGGTCCGCACCACTTTTTTTTAATGATGTCATGTTTTCGTGGTTATCGATCACGGTCGGTTTCGGTTCCCTTTTGTTTTCATTCCCACCTCCGCCTTTTTCATCGATGATGATTTTGATGGAGCGGGGATTCCAGCGATCCAGGGGGCAGAGGGCACGGATAAAGAGAAGGGGAGGGACCGGTGGCGGTGATGTGCACGCTGAGGTTTGAAAAATAACGAGCAGATGTACGAGGGTTGTTTTTTTCGAGGTGGGGCGTGCCACGGTGTCACTCTGTCATTGTTACGGAGTGCAGATCTCTGTAACTCGAAGTTTTCACTACTCGAATGCCACGGTGGATGGTGCCATTGAACCGTTTAGGTTTTGTTTTGAGTTTGAGTGTCGTTGAGGACCACGGAATGGATCGAAGTTGGTCAAGTTATTTTTCTTATTTATTAGAACTACGTGTATTTATGTTTACATTTGGTTGGTGGGATTTTGCTCTTTTATTGGTCTTTTTTTTAAGTATAACGGTCGTACGTATACCATTTCGATTTGTTTCTTATTCCGAACTGAAAGATTTGCTCTGTATTCGTCGCGCATAATTTGTCTCGAAGGAATTTCTCATAGTCAATTTGGCCTTAAAATATACAAATATTTATGCTAGTTTATACGGATAAGTTATTAGGATGTACGGAGTAAAATCTTGCACGATGAGAGGTATTAAGATGTGATAGATTTCCTTAATTTCGGTTTCAATGAAAGGGATTTTACGGCATAGCTTATTACCTTATTATATGATCAGTGAGTGAAAAATCTGTATATCAGAGATAGCTCTATCAATCATTCCACTGGAACTGTCTACCGTTATGTATACTAGGTATTTTTTCTTTATCCGAAAATTTTACCCTTCCCTCTCAACTCCGTTTGTCAAAATGGAAAGCATACGGCGAATATTTTCCAGGAACAGTTACACATGAGAAATCAAGCGTTTACTTCGAAAAGGAATATCTTTTGTCTAGATCCAAAATATTCGCTGAATTCATATGCCAGAATGTAACGAATCCGTTCCTATTTTACGTCCCGCATTCCCAGGAATCAAATTCATCTTCGAATTATTTATAGAAATTTCCCGTTGACCTTTCAATTCAATATTCCACACGCTTCAATCGGAGATATGAAACAGTTCCTGCGTCCTGATACGTACGAAAACGGCCCCATGCTGGGAAGATTTTCGAAAAAGGCACGTATTTTTTCGATTTCTCGTTTCAGCTCTGGAAAGTAAAAGGCTTGGTTGAAATTTTGAGATCTAGCGAAAAAGAACTCTTATTACCAACGCTTTTATTTCTCGCTCGGGCGCGAATGGGAAATCTCGTTGTCCGAGAGGGAGAAGATGAAAAGGATGTTCTCATTTATGAATCATAGCTTTGTCCACATTTGTTGTGCATTCGCCGAGTCGGTAATGGTCCGAACGGATAGAAATTCTCATCTCATATCATCGCTCCTCACGAATTTCCTCGTTCGCTACATTTTTCACTTCCCTCTCTCCCTTTCACCGCTCATCTGTCGTCCCTTAGGCCATTCCCACCCCCTTCGCCCTCCTGACCCTTTAATGCGTTTTTGTCTTCCACACTAAAGCAGACCTTTATATTCGTCGCGACCATTTTGCCTTTCGTTCTCACCTGTTGTTAAATTTATCTTCATTCATGCAGTATTGCGATATTTTATATTCGCCGAGTTTATTACGTCACTGCCTCGGTAATACTGAGGGGTCTGTCCTGAAGCGCGAAGAGTTTCATCCTAATTAATTTCATTTCGCCTGGCCGGTTCAAGTAGTGCTGCTATCAGAGGCCCTAAGCGTGGATATCAGATTGGGGTCCCCATTAGGAGTTATGATTAAAAATTCGAATTTTTTCACAATCATACATCTCATTGAAGTAAGTAAGTATACATCCCATTGAATTCTCAGTCGCTTCACAACGGCAAGAATAAATAAGCAAGTTGAGAATTACAATTCTTAGTATTTCTATAGATTACAGTTATAGACGTTTTCATATTATACAGTGACACAAGCAATGCAATATATTCTATAAACACTTATTCATATTTACTCAAAAACCCAACGGTTGTGAAAATAGAAATCACGCAGTAACTAAAGAGGTTGATTGCATACTTGTTCATGTATTTATCCAATATATCTAGGATTTAAAATGGGTATCAATTCATTATTTAACTATTTCGGCTCCTATTTTATTGATCAGCAGGTTTTATTAGAAAATATCTTGTGCTTTTGAAACTCGCCTGAGTTGACTGTTGTCCGAACACAGTAAAAGTGAATCTAACTTTCTATTGCATATCAATTTGAAGTAAATTGGCAATTATTTGCGAATATTATATTTAATACTTTGGGTCCAGTGATATTAAATCCAACTGCAACGTTATACATTTTAAGTTTAATTTAATGTATTTGATTAATTATGAAGATAAGCGTGCAATGCAAACGTTACAGTAGGCAATTCTAAAATTGGGGAAAATTTAAAAGGGTACATATTTACAATTCATATGGTCAGTATTCGTTCGTTTGTAACATTTTGTCAGTGACGCCAGCGGCAGATACTGAAACGATAAAAATTAAAGCGAAAGTGGGGAGATGTAAATCCGCATTTAAAAATCAAACATTCGAGAAATTATGTCACGGATCCGCTCATGCACACTGTTTGATCTCCTTTGTCAATGCGATGTGCATTTTCCCGCTTTCGTTAATAGTTTCTCTTTTCGTTTCTTTGTCGTTTTTCAGTCGGGGAATTGCGTGTGTGGGGTTTCAATTCACCCTATATTTTGACCCCTGCTCATGCATTTCCAAATAACGTAGCGACCTCCTTTTCGTTCCCGTCATGCACCTCATCTCCTCAAATTTCTCACCATTTTCCCTTTTTATGCGAAACATCCGCGCCCCCTTTTCCTTCCGCCTATTCGCCTTCTTTCTTTTAATCCGTATCCAACCCTGCGGCGCTCGTAAACACGGAAAATGATTAAACACAATCATCTCCAGAAAAAAAGGCGTTAGCTCCCAAAGTCATGAATATTTCAACCACCCCTCCCTCCATTCAGGAAAGAGGCGATAAAAATTAAAACATACTCTCCTAGAGGACTCTAATCTCGCACGAAATTCCCCCTTTCTTCCATTCTCTACTTCATTCGTTAAAAAAAGTCGCCCTTGACCCCGCGGGTGTATACCAAGAAGAATTCATTCGAAGACTTTTATGTAACACTTTTAACGAGCGTCTCCAGAGCCGGAAAGTCGCAGCGTAATTCTGCAGATTTTATTTTTTCCCCGCGATTAATCTCGGTTGATATTTTTAACGGTTATTGGTTTAAAGTCCTCCGCGGATTATTTCTCTAAATGGCGCGTTTGGAAAAAGCGCGCCCGCGAGTCCCCGCGGATTAAAATTTTCCCCGCGATAAATTAGGTTCGGCATCCAAATGATCCCCGGCGAGCGTATGAATACATTTATCTCTCCCCGCAGCCTCTCTTCCGGCAGTATCTGTCGACCAAATGACGCGCGTAATGCCCGGAAAAGCGGTCGTAATTCGATTATGACGCATTCCCGCTGTTTATAATTTCCACCGACGGGGCCGCGCGTATTTTTCCAACCGGCCGTTTCCTGGGTGTTAACTCACACACAATCATTCTCGCGGGTTTTTCGTCCCGCAACCTTAGTCGCCCCCCGCGAATGCCGCGACCCTACTCATCTCACGGCTCATCACCGAAATTGGCACTCGTTCAGAGTTAATTATCAATAACCCTTTCTCGTCATCTGATTTTCATCCGACGAAACGTTCCGTGGACTCGCTGTTTATGATCATGGGCCGGTATTATGCTTGAGGTATTCAGCTTTTTTTTTAATGTCCGCCTTCCTGCGCGTGTTGATTATTTATCCTCGGATATAAATAATGACGTTTTTTAATACTCCCTCCCCTTTCCGGATGCTTGGATTATTGCAATAAAACTCCCGGCTTTACTGGGCTCTGCCGCGTCAAACCTTCCGGCGCGGTAAATTACGCCCCCGCCATTTTTCACAGATTTGAAAATCCCGGTTTCCGCACCACGTCAAGCGGTCGTAAAATTAATAAAATCCGCATTACCGCGGAGAAACATCAATAACGGAGTGTCATTTTACCCAAACGACCCCTTCGAAGTGAGAGATCAACAGCAAATGGAGCCCCGATGCTTAACAAGCAGTTTTATTTTATACTTTCGGAATCGATCCGGCGTTTCCCAAACGGCCCTCGGGCACGCATCTTGTCGTGCACGGAGGTTGGTCCTTGTGGGGACGCACCGTGAGCTATGGCGCGGCCCGTCGTGACGCAGTTGGTTTTGCCGGAGTGAGAGGAACGGGGGGGAGTGGTCGACCGAGCTTATGGGCTTTGCCTTTATCTACATCCTCGGCAACGATGCGGACGCGATTGTCTTATCCGGGGTCGGATCTAGGGTTGAGCACACCCGATCCGACCCTTGAGTTACGCCGGTGAAAAGTTGCGAAATGTCTGTACATCAATCGACGATGGAGGACAGGGTATGAAAACAATTTCATCAGAAGCTTGTCTATGTCTACGTAAGTACCCTGCAAGCCGGCTTTCGGCGTGTGGCAGGGGGTGCGTGCACCATGACTCTATTTCCCTATTCGATTACTTTCGCGTATCGTTCGCGGAAAAAATGAGTTCTTGAATCGATCGGTTCTAGCATCTACATCCCGGATATTTCTCGCGGTATCGGAACGGCCTTATTAACATGGAGGACGCATTATATCGGCTACATCTTCTCTGAACGTGCTTTCTCTAAATTTATCCAGTAAATGAATCCTTCGTTGAAATATTCTATCTTCGAAAGATTTCCATCCTGCGTCCTGAAGCATCTTGGTAAAGCTCACTGATTTACCTTAGCAGTTCTTCACAAAACGTATCTCCTTTCGCTGCACCTATTCTAATTCTCGAATACATTACTTAAAATGCTTTCTTTTACCTCCGCTGGTACGGCATATAATCGTAAGTTACGCATTTCAAGGATCGTTGTAACTCGTGCATTTTCTCTTTTCATCCTTCTCGATCGCCGGACGGCCACAATAAGTTCGAATCAGATTATTCCGTTGTCCATCGCGGTTATGAATCAGTTGGAACAGATGCACATCGGTGCTTTTGGACATGATTCAGGTCAACAGTTGAGGGCAATGACGCCCAACCTGCTCCGAGTCGCGATAACCGAGCGATTCAATGAAGCTTGGCCGCGTTTTTCCGGTTTCGTAGTCGATTAAATTCGAATCTTACGAGCCTGCATTTGCGTCGGTAGGATCGCAGTTTTGTCGAATTCGACTCCGATTTGTAGGCGTTATAATCTATCATGGGATCGTGTGCTATTTATTCCTCAAATATACAATACGTTGGCGGTTATTTAAACTTGTAGGTTGATGTGGTCAAATTTTTAATCGGCCGATGCTGATTATCAGTTTTTCAATTGCAGAGGGGTCTTCTTTTATTTTTCTCAGGGCAATATGGAATAGTTTAAGAGAGTGTGAACTATAAACTAGGTAGCGCATGTTGAATTGTTACCGGCTGTAGCATAATGATAATAATTTGTTTAATTGAAACAGGAAGTTAATCCCAGTTTCATCCATTTCAATAACTATTATTATTTACTAATACAAGGAACACTCCTTAATCGGAATAATCCGTCTAACCGGACCTCTAACCCTGGATCTTCGGGTAGGAACGCTACCACGCTAACCTCTTCGCCACCACGGGCGACATCATCATCCGTATGCAAAAATGTATAGAAACATGCATCCGGAATCATGTAAAACTTAGCACGTTGAAATCAAATATGTTGAACTCTAAGAATCTACTCCACATAAAAGAATGACAATATTTTTTTCAACCCCTGTTCCTATCGTTTGCCCTTGTTTCCCTTATATCTTGATAAGTATAACATCTCCATAGTTCCCTTCTTACCAAAAGATGACACTCACAGGTATTTATCTATACCATAGTCATTCTTCCTTGAGAGTAAAATTTTAATTAAAGTTCTTTATGTTCGTTTGAACATGACATTTTTCAGTCTATCAAGCGTCATTGAAATTGGATGGCTTACGTCAGGGGTTTCAATAACGGCACTAGCGTTGATGAAATGCTTTGTTTAAGTATCAGGTTGATTAACCCATCCCACCTTTTTGGTACGACGAAAGTAATCTGGTTTTCAAGAGGTTGAAAAGGCGATGAAAAGCAAGGGAAGTAAAGTCGTTATCCGCGCTTCCATTCCTTCTTTCCTTCCCACCTTTTGTTCGAAGGAATCGCTGCGGGACGCCCCTGTCTATTGTTTGTTACCCATCCTCCTCTCGTTTACGAAAAATCCCCCTTTTGGCCTCTTATTTCGGTGCCAATCCGTAGCCTTTTCGGTCTTTTCTGCCACTGTTTCCTCCTTTTTTCCCCAATCCCATACTGGTCACGTACATCCGGAAGGATGAATGAAAGGGAAAGGCTTGATAAAAATTGGGGAAAGTTTTCGCCTCTCTATTCAACTTCTATTTCTCGCCTCCGGATTCTCATGAAGGAGCCCCTCTTTCGTTTGTTTTGCCGTCTTTCCTTCAGGAAGGATTCCTGAATACAATAAATAAATATGAAGCCATGTTCATTAGCATCATTTTCTCTTTACTTCCCTTGAATCTTCAAGCTAGAACATTAATACTATCGATTGTTACCTATCCTATAATTAATTCTATCCATATATTATTTACAAATCGCAGCATCGATATATTATCGAAGTAACGATATATTATCGAAGGATCGATATATAATTGAAATATCTATTTATTATTGATACCTATATATCTTTAACCTATGTATCGATATGCTAACCATATATCGAAACACGTATCGAAATATTGATATTATGGACATGTACCACATAACTTCATCGATTTCCCCACAAAACATCTGAGCACCGGCGAGCATTGTATCGTAGATTGCCAAAGAGACCACCTGTCTGTTGATTTTTCGACATGTCTCCGACTTCTTCACCGTACGAAACGTTTCCCCGTTCAAAGAGTTTGCAGAGAAGTCGCCGATCGCATGTCGAAGGCCCATTTTGCCATCGGTAATCGGTCACCCTCTTCGCGATCGTGGTCCATCTCGTAGCCGTTTCCTGCCAAAAGTGTATGCAAATCGCCCTTCGAAGAAGTCGAATCCGTTTTCGCTATCCGTCGAATCTCCATTGTCCGCACGCATCGAAGCGTGCTTGTTTCCTTCCAGTATCTTCGCCGCTACGCAGTCGGTTGTCCGGTGCTACGTGAGCGCTTGGTCCAACTGGCGGTGCCTCTTTCATCTCATAGCGGGACCCGCTTTTTTCTCGATATCGGAACGAGTTGAAACATTCGAAGGCAATTTCCTTTAAGGATGAATATGATCGATTCCTTTTCATTCACCTTTTGTTTTCATTCCGCTGCGCGTGTCGAACGTCTTTTCGTCCCGTCGTATCCAATGCGTGCTCCCTTTTCGGATCCTTTTGTTTAGGAGTCCTTTGAACTATAGCCAGGATGAATTTCGTCTCCGATTCCAGTTCGCAGAAAAAAGGAGAGAGCGCCCGAGATTCTTTCGCGTCATTTTTACCATTTTTCCTATTCTTTTGAGCGTCTTTTGTTTTCTGCTCAGCTCCGAGCGGGATGTTTTTGACCTTTGTTTTCCTCTGTGCAAGTTATGCTGTATATCCGAAACTGTCGGCATGCGCTCTGCATCAAAGCCGTTTGTTTTTTGGTAAACAAATATCTGGAATGTTTACATAATGGGATAGTAGCTCGCTGTGTTCATTTATAGGGATTTTATGGAGCTTTTTCTCACAGGCTTTTCATTTTGCGAGGAACAGCTGGGTCAGTAGCAATATCGAGTCGACTTGGAATTTTCATTGAGAATTTTCATTCGAAACTAAGCATAGTATCTAAATATTAAGGTGCTACAAAAGGGCTTTGTTTCCCCTTTCTTTCTATTTCCATCCGCCTATCTATATTTCCACCTATCTTTCTTTTTCTAAAATGTCGTTTCTAGTGGGGGTAGGTCGTTTATGCTACGATAGACGTAAATTACGAGCATAAATGTAATCGTTAAGTTAATGGTAGTTTCAATAGCTGGACCATTTCTTTCAGTATAAGTTCCTAAAGTTTGGACTATATACCCATTATTTTCACGACGATATAAGAGATATAGTGATTCCCGTTCTCCGCGAACACAATTTCCGAAGCCAGACGACAAAGAGATTTCCCCAGATTATCGCGAGAAAAGTTAGCTATAAGTGGTCTCTTTTTCCTGATAGCATTAGAAATACCAATCAGGTAGCTTATTAATAGGTTCTGTGTGTTTCACACCCCTTGCCATACTCCATACAGCGGTTTGCGGGTACTAATGTAAATGTAAATTATCTTCTTTTTGGCAGTATTTTTTACAGATATTTCCTTTCGAGTTCATCTCAAATTCCATTCATAAAGAGCACTTTGGAGCGAAAGTGTTACTACTAGAATGTCTCTGGGAAATTGAGGTAAACCTTAGCAGCTCTCCGCAAGCCGTCTTCAATAATGAAAATTCTCAAGTAGATCTGTCCCGATCTCGAGCATTTATGATCTTTCTGAACGTTCTCCTCACATCAGGAAAAAGCTTTCGACATTTACCCGCCTCGGAAGCACTCGCTCCGCAGAATTGCAGCGGCGAGTGCTACCACTCCATCCATTTCTCTTAACGGCCCTGAAGAGGTAGGCTGAGATTGCGAAAAGTGCCCGGAACCCACTCTTTATTTTTTCGCGATGATGACGGCGACCACGATGTGCTCGACCTCGCTTCACCATCGGTCATCCGTCCGCAAAACAAAAGGGGTTTGGTCGCGAAATCGGGAGGGGGGGGGGGGCATTTGGTCGCGGGCCTTTTGTACGTACCCTACATGCAGTCCATTTCCGAGTGATTATTTCGCCGCAGTGGTAGTAGAGGGGGCTGCAGTCGATCTCTTTTGCAATTCGTATAAGAGTGCTCGTGGTGTGATATCCTTGAGATATGGAATGCTAACGGTAAACTTTCGCGCACTTGGATTTATGTATCAGTTCCACCGCTGCGGGAAGTTTAATTGCGAGGGGGAATTAAATTATCATGTCTCTATCACAATACGAAGTGTTAAAAAACGGTATTATGTGCAACATTCGTAATGAGAAATAATAGGTTTATTTCATGGATTAATATTGCCACACTGAGCATAAAGCTTTGTTTGCAGTTCTAGTTTCCTTCAAAAGGAAGGCCGAAGTTGCTTTATTTATGAATGTTTGTTGTCATCCTTTTAGAAAGTTTTGTACAGTTTAATACTGCATTTATGTACAATACAATTGCATTAATGTATTAATAACCTTTATTTAAAAATAACATTCAATGATTGTATGTTATCTTGAAGACGGCGTTCCACTAAATATCCCTTACCAAGATCAATTTTAATAGCCTTTATTTATTCTGCCTGCACTTTTAATAAATTCTGTGTCACCATACGTTTCTATTATAGATCCCCTTCGCCCTCCTGACCCTTTAATGCGTTTTTGTTGTCGCCGCATCTTTCACTCTCGCCTCTGCCATTGCTCATCTCTCTCTGCATCACTTTGGCCCCACTCTCTCTCTCTCTCTCTCTCTCTCTCTCTCTNTTAAATTCACAGATATTGGCGATGTTATGTGGAAATACTCCATGTTTTAATCATTCGCTGAAACCTGGTCGTGTCTGAATTAAAATCCTGTAGAAAAAGTCTCTTTCCCTTCGAACTATAATTATATTATTAAACTTAGCAAATTGTAGTGAAATCTGTTCAAGAGGTTTTTGTGTTTAATTCAATGGAATTGCTTTAATACGCTGTCGCTTGAACTCGTATACAACTTAGTCGACTGTCTCTGTACGCGTAAAAAATTTAAACCCGTGACCTTATATATTCGTGGGCATTGTCAATCGACTATTATACATTTCCATCAATGATTGAAGGTCGAGCGAAGAACGGAGTAGGGCCCTAAGTTGAACCCGTTTCCAGTGGTTGACCGTCAGGCCGTCATAACCTCGTTCAATTTTGAAAGCATTCCGACTTTCGTTTCTCCTCTCCATTTTTTCTCCCAATAATTAAAATCGCGCCAACAAGGTTTTCGCGGGAATTTCAGGCCGCCATGAATTGTTTTTTTTTTAGTTCTATAGATCCTGGCACTCATCCGTTCACCCCACGAGTGAACTTAACCCTTTCAATAGAAATTGCCATCTCTCCCTCGGCCGTCTATGACATTCCGAAATAATAGAGCTAATTTCGAATACCGATGGTAGATTAAAATGTAGAGGTTCGAAATGGGAGGAAATGTGCCCCCTCTCCCGCGTTTCGTACATGGAAAGGGAAATGAAAAGTGGAAATGGAAGAGGACGCCGATGAAAGGAAAGTTTTGCGTGTTGGAGGTTTCGTCGAATTCTCAGTAGTACGTACCCTTTGTCGTCCCAGGAATGATTTCCAATTTTGGACGCAGAAAAGAGGATTTTGATGGGATGTCCCGGGCCTCGTAAATCGCGATTCTTATTACGGAAGGAATAAGAACAGAAAAATTGTTTCTGACCCGTACCCTTTGAATTATTTTCTCCATCCCTTTCTACATCTACATCTCCTTTCTCCTATTTCAACGCATGGGCTCGCATGATTCCGCGGTGTGCACTGCATATTGCAAAGGGAATCAATTCTCCTAATGTTTTCGTTCATTCCATGCATTTGTGCCCTTTCGGGTTATTCGCGGTAAGGACATTCATTCTTCCCCAGATAAGGTTAAAATTCTCCTAATTAACCACAAGCTTTTCATTCCGGGATTTGTCCTTCCAGGGTTCAGCCTTGAGGCCTACTGGAACTTTCCGGGATAATTTAAGACTTCTACGAATACCCCATGTTTGAATCGGTTACGACACATTTTTCATGATATCTTTACAATTTTTCGGTGGGATGAATACGTTTTTCACAGTTCTTTGAAGGTATTTAGAATTTCTCAAAATGAGCCCTAGAAAAATCTTCGGTGTTACTAGAAAAGGACTTGGAAACAGGAATTTGGGAACGGTGAGGAGCATCGTTGCTTCATCATCCATCCCGAGAATGTTCATCATAAAATGCCATCCTAGAAGATTAATCCCTTTATTTCGAAATATCTGAACACGGAATATGGTGTCATATTGAGGCGGTTTCGATGGATTTCGTGCGAGAATAATTTCAATGCTCGTTCAATATATGTAAATTTACTAGCACGTTTCCTTCGCAGTTTGACGTCTTCCCATCATCTTCCTTCCTGCACGGTCGTTATTCCGAATAGGTCGACAGAAAACAATTAATTTCTACCCAACCTCTAGTATATAATTCAAACTGTTACATTTCCGCTCCGCCACAAAGGGAACTTCCTCATATCCGGGTTATCAAAGGAGAGGTCTTCCGAGGGGAAGGTGTGAAAAAAGAACAGGTGCTAGATAACCTGGAGGGTTTTTAACTATACCAGGAAGCGTCTGAAGAAAAGGGAGGGAAGACGGCCGATATTCTTATGGAGATAAAAAGGGTAACCCACGTTCCCTTCCGTACCTTTTCAGCTTGCAGTCGTCTGCATCTCCTCCCCCTTTGAGGAACCCCCAGACGCTTTCCACTTCCTCCACGTGACTCGCGACAAAAAGTCACCCATTACACGCATCTCCCATTCCTCCCGTCACGATCATGAATCGAGTGGGCGTATGAGTATAAAAGGTGTCTCGCGGATGGTTTTCTGAATAGGTGGCGGTGGGTTCTTTTCGTCCTTCATAATGGGGCGGCGGAAACGGGATGGCTGCTGTTGCTCGGTCTCTTGATATTTGAATGATACGGGGCATATTGGCGAATGCGAGGGGATCCGGAGCGTCTGGTCCGGCTTTTGAAAGGGAGTCTTTAAGTCCCGACCGTTGCAGGCACAAAAGTCTGCAGTGTGGGCAGTCTCGGTTATTCTGGAGGGGGGAATGGCTTGGCGCGCGCTGAGCGTACGGCTGCTTATTGTGTATGGACGAATACAGGATTGAAATGGGGATATTCGGCAGTGGTCTGGGCATGAAGCACAGCCATGCAGAAGCGGTGACGCATGTATTAATTTCATTCAAATGAAAGGTCCAGGTCGGCATTGGTCGTTGGGATGTTTCGATTAATTACTTCTCGTATAACCTAAAGGGGTCAGTTTTAAGTATTACCATCGATCATCATAAGTAGCCGTCACTGCTTCGGGAAGGATTGGAAGCCGTTATTGTGTTGATAATTTAATAACTGTCGGATAGATTTATGTTGGTTCTCTTAGAACTGTAGGGATTTGAGAATAAATTCGAGATATTCGATCAGTAATACTTTTTAATGCCGAAGACATAGGGGACCGATTCAATAAAATACTACCTACATCATTCGCTCATAATATTTAAATTTCTCTGAATTTAGTAAACTATATTAATATTTTTCAAATGGTTTATTTACTGAGTTCATATCAATTATATTAATAAATAAACTTATAAGAAATAGTATAATAATATAAATATTTTATAAGAAATAAACTATCATGCATCACCAATGAGAAATTATTTCTTCCGAATCTAATTCGGAGGTCGCATCGATCTTGACGACAAATGGAAATATTCACGAGATATTTTCGATGCCATTTAATTAAGCACGACTCCTGGTAATTTACTTCAACGACGGTTGCGGCACCGACGAAACAGCGTTCATGGCTCGATCTGCCATGTATGATAATGCCGGACAAAAACAGCTCGTCGTAGTCCCGCATCCGTGCCATCAATGAGGCTCACAGCCAAGGAGCTCCAACGGCTGACGCCGTCTGCGGAGTTTGAATTCTGGATGGTGGGGTGAGGAGGACGTGGGTTGGGATATGGCCGTTGTACTCAAGAGGAAGGGGAGGGGATGTAGGGATCGATGATAGTGCGTCGTAGGGGCGGAATAGGTTGAGGTGATGTGTAGAAGCCCGCGAAGAGAGTACTCACTCGATGGGGCGTGTACGGTCGCGTGGGGGGGAATGGTTGTTGTCGACAGCTGCTGCGGCTTCCATAGGGATGAGTTCTGCCCGGAGACCGAGGCAACGGTCGTGGGGTTTTTAAACGCGGATGACGCCTGAGGAGGCTTTCCAGGTAGCTTTTAAAAAGCGACCCGTAGTGGCCGGCGGACCTTGGAAATCATGGGCGGGGACGGCGGATAGAAATGGCGTAATAAAAAAAGAGAAAACGCGTTTTCGATTTTTATTTATTGGCCGGTCACGGGGTAGACGTAAAGTAATCACTGTATGCCTCGGGAACTTTGAGGATTTAACGCCCTACGACCGTGTGTTAGACATTTGCTGGCCTCTCTAATCGGTACATTGTTTTAAGGGTGGAGAGTTGTGATAGAAAAAATGTTAATTCTCCGAATAGACGTAGGCGTTCATGATGGCATTCAAAACACCGTTTTTTTCTCACCGTTGGTTATTTAACGCGTTTTCGTCTTCTTTTCACTTTTTGGTGAACGCCTTCTCTAATCTGTAATACGGATTTGATGGCCTCTATTCAGGCGTTGAAGTCTCCGGTGAAAAGAAGCTGGTTTTCCTTTTACCTCCATGCGGTTCGCCTCCTTTTTTTAGATCTGTTTCCACTTTAATTCTCTTTCCTACTTCTCTGTGTAGAATCATGGGTGGATTCTCCGAATGCACTTCCCCTGGATACCTAAAAAACTATTTTTCTGACCGACTGTGGAACGAATACTTTACGCTCTCAGAGGTGATGTCTGTCGGTCAAATTAATCCCAAGCCCAGTCAGAGTTTACGCGTTTGGAATGAGCATAAACAACAATTTTTTCGGAGGACATGCTTCTAATGGGCGATCGCAATTTGT
The DNA here is from genome assembly GCA_000376725.2 of Ladona fulva. Taxonomy (NCBI): domain Eukaryota; kingdom Metazoa; phylum Arthropoda; class Insecta; order Odonata; family Libellulidae; genus Ladona; species Ladona fulva. The sequence continues at coordinate 454,271 of KZ308673.1, read as the reverse complement.
TTTTCTAACTTACTCTGCTTCTCTCATTTCTTACTCTCTGTAAACTCAATCACCTTTGTTTTTCTTTTTCGCTCTTCCTTCGTCATGCTTCCCTGTTCTCCTCTCCGGAGCTTATCCGAATCGGGTCGAACTTCAAAAAACATTAAAAAAAACCTTCCGCTCTCTTTTGTCAGAGCCGTCTGTTTATCTTCCTCTTGACTTGTAAAAAAAAGATGCGCGAAAAAGCGGCTCGGAGAATATTTGATTTTTTTGCCCGCCGGTGGAAACGAGAAAGTAAAAGGAGGATGGGAATAAATCTCCCTTTTTTGCTTGTTTAATAGTTTGTTTCCGCCTCATGCCTCTCCTATGTTAAAGTCACTCCGTCTCTATTGGATATCCCTAGACGTCCACACCGAGCGGTGAAATTGATGTCGAAATTATTTAGGAAGGTTTTGCAGTTTTAACTTTCAACGAAAATTGCCATTTTTATTTGTTTCCGGGGAATGAATATATAAATCCGAGTTCGGTCTCGAGAGCAACACACGGCTAGCATATCTCGTGAATTGGCCGACTGCCATCCATATGTTTTCTTCCGCAACAGATTCATCTCTCATTGAATTGTAGCTTGCGTTATTTCTGTTTTGAAAGACATTCCCAACCGCCGTGATTATTCATATCCCTTGGAGAATCTATCGCTGTTAATTGCCTATTAGGGCTGATTATAATTGGTGGTGTCATTCATGCCCTCATTTGTTCACCCCGATTTAAGTACGATCGCGCTTTCGGGATATATTTAAATTTACCTCATTTTTCACGGAGAGGTCGTTCGAGCTTCGCGCTGCTGCTTCCACGTTTTGCAATGGAAGACCTTAAATTTACAGATGAAAGATGATCCATTTCCACCGCTGTTTCGGTCGGCCGTATCATTCGAATAGCTACACATTGAGACTTGAAAACGAAAGCTTATTCTTCATTAGGGAGAAACATTTTTCCGTTTTGGAAAATCAAAACAAAACCGCCGGCCTTAACGAGACGTCCTTCGCGCCACGGTTGAAAACATTGCCGATAAAGTAAATTCCGTCGACCATGAAAGGTAAAGGAGATTCTTCGTAAGCGAACGCGATTCCGGACGCTATGCTTTTACGTTTACGGTCTGGCGGCTCCGTGTTTATCTTCTCCAATGGCCAAATCTGCATCGGACGCATACAAGTTCCAATAGCCTTCAAAAGCTTCTTACGATACCGCGGGCTCGAAAGGCTCCGGGAACTGAACCGGACGCAAAAAGAACCACCCCATTCACCGATACCATCACCGGGTCACTTAGTACTTCGCGAACTCTGATAAAGAGGGTTAATACACCAGGTAGCAAATGCGCCGCGCTCTTTTATTTGCAGCCCCGGCCGCAAAACGGCTTTTGTCCAGAGTTTTACGCTTTCGCGATCGGTTTAAGGGGATGAAAGGCGCGGTTTGGATGTTTAGCATAGCCGATCGGGATCCGCGATACGGAGATGCAGCAGCCTTTAAAATTCCGCCGTCCTCCTTTTTCTTCATTAGCGTCCCTGCCCTCTCTTCCTTTGATCGCCAACTCGTGCTCACGATGCCCCGATTGTGTTTTTGTTATTCCTATCTCCTCGTGAGGTGTTTTCGTGTTTCTTTTGCCTCCGTCTCCCTGATCCAGCGAGCACGGAAACCCACCGCGTCTTCTGGAATGGGTTGCCCGACCAGGGCGGCTTTCTCCCTCTATCTATGCGGTCGGATCGTGAAGAAGCAGGAAAAAGGAAAAGCGAAAGATGCGATTTTCTCCTTTTGGAAGATCACGTACCGGGCGCTCCGGTTTTGTACTCCCGATTCTTCCACTTTTGTCAATTCTTCGAGTTTGTTTTACGAGGCGAATGTTTTCTGGACGGGAGGCTCCAGCGAGCTTAGTCTCCGGGAAAATTCCTCTTACGGAATGGACGGTGGTGCTACGTGCATGTTTCGGGGCCCCCGAGCGTTCCGAGGGAAAGCGGGTCGCTGGTTCTCCCCCTTTTCAAGGCTCGAGCATTACTACACGTGATGTTAATTTTATTCGACGTGATGCCTTTACGTAATTCCCACCAAGAGATTTCCGTATACGGAAAGCGGGTTTTCTTTCCGTTGTCGGGAAATGTTTTTCGGGGATATCGAAATGAGTTCCAAGTTTGACTAGATCGCAGCTGTTTTCAAAAAAAAGTTACGCAAACGGTCATTGTTTCGCGAAAATTACTCCGCGGTTGTTGGCGTCTAATAATTTTAAGGACTGGTTAGTCCAATGCCTTGTTGCGTTGATCAGTAATTATTTTATCATATGGAACTGAGTTTTAGTTTGGGTAACAGGTGTGTAGGAACATTGGAGTTTTCGAGCGAGAACAAAAGAGGCTTGCCCCACTTTTAAAAGATCGAAAAGAGGTATTTAGGTCTCCTTTTATATTTTAAGCAAGGAGCAATTTTAATTCCGTTCCTTGGTTCTAGTAGTAAGTCAGTTATACATATTTTTCTCCGGATGTTTTTTATTTGCATTCGGGAAGTCCTGATGTCCTTCCGTCCTCATTGGGACAAGCGAAGACCCTTCGCGGGGGAGCGACACTATTCATCACCTGATGAACATGAAATGGTTTTGCATCAGCCATTTGAGATGGCTAAATGCTCCGATCGCTACCTTAAATTGAAGTAAATATTTAGATCCTCTACTTTCAAAGTTGTTTTTTCGATTCTTCGTGGATTCGTCCGATTTTACTTTCTGACCTTGTTCCGAATGTCTATATACCTCGATTTTACGGTGCACATCGTGATCTCGATACCCTCTTTGAAAAATATCTTTCGGGAGAGAAAACCTGCGGTTTTTGCGGTCCGTTGCGAAAAACTTGGCAACTGGAATTCGGAGAAGAGAAATCGACCTCCCCTGCCCTTGGGAAACGCCTCCCGGATGGGAAATATTTACGGCTTTGCATCCGTATCTCGAGAGGCTATTTTTCTCGAAATTCCCTCGCGAGCGGAGAAAAATCCCCCCCCCCCCTTTTATATGAACTTACATCTGCGGGTCATTTGCACGCGCGTAATACATGCACATCAACACGTATTGCGGAGCGACTCTGCATAATCCCCCGAAATTTATGGCGCAGCGGAGGAACTAAGTCACGCCTTTCACACCTGCACGATGCTTTGGGTCCCTAACCTTTTCGTCCGCCCTCGGGGAAAAAAGTGGAGAATTTGGGGCTTAATTCATGAAAGCGCTTATAAGAGCGTCTCGCTCGAAAGGTTTTAACGTAGTTTTCCGCGGATACGGCGTGTGTTCATGCCAGTTTGTATTCGTCTCTTTCTCTCTCGCTGGAATTGCGGCCGGAATCTCCGCAACTTGGCAACTGCTCCCGCGAGACATTGCGAAACTAGTTGAAAAGTAAACCTGGAGGACATACTCGGTTCTCGTTGCATTATGCATCGGTAATTCATCTGATACCTCCTGCTTCCGCTTCTTTATACCCTTTCCTCCATCCGTCCTCTCCCATCCTCGTTTCCCAGAATCCTTAACCTCTTAGCCGCCTTCTGATCAGTCGGGTTTTCATCGTACGCCAAAGGTTAAGGAGATTTTCTCTCGGCGGGGATAAATCCTTCGATAATAAGTTTACGAGAGTGCATTGTCTTGGGGGAGGACCGAGGTGTAAGAGATATAGATGGGGTTTCTCGCTTCGGATGGTGCAAGAAAGGGATACATTATTCAGAGGCGTTGTGTTTTGTGTTTAGGATTTATTCCGCCTTTTTGTCGGGTTGATAATCTCTCCAGAGGGTTATCAAATATAAATGGAAAGTTCGGATGGCCCCCCTTCGCCGTTCCGTAATTGTAAGATCTTTATAAACTTCCGTTATTCATGCATGAGGTTAATCCTAGGCAATTCAGTTTCGCACTATTAAGTCTGCCGGCAAACTATTCTGCTTTAATTCCTCAAATTTGATATAATTGCCAAAACTTCGTGAGATAAATGGATGACGTAGAAAAGGTTATCTTATTCGAAAATGTTTTTCTTTAGTATTGAATTTATACTTCATCAACGAATACCAGGACGAAGAAAAATGTCAGAAACACATCACTCTAATTAATCGAAGAAGCCTTTAATTATTGTTTCTTGTTAATAAGTTGTGCTTAACTTCTTCTAGCTTAAACAGCATTTTCTTCTGATAATTATATTATTTTGACATATCAAGTATTATGTTAATCTAATTTCCTCTTAATGCCAAAGGCTCATTATAGCCACCGAGCATAAATAGAGAGGAATATCTGTGTATCCGCAAAAGGATTTTAAGCTCTGTGTATCTGTTTTACGAGCCGTCCGAAATTACCTTCGGCACTCAATCGTCAACTTATTAAATCATCCGCAGAAACAAATCAACTGAGGACATTGGGAAGAGAAAGCATAGGCTCAAATGTAATCATTCCTAACTCATAACCCCAGCGACGATTTCAATTGAACTACGCTTGCGCGTATGCCCGCAGTTATTTGACTGGATGTTAATTAGCCCCAAGGAAGTATTCACGACAAGCCTTACTTAATTAACTGTTAGGAAGCGTTCGCTATCGCTTTTGTAGTTCGCGTTTCATAGTCTCAAAGTGCCGGACTAAATCTCGTGGCTCTCTGTGTCCGAAACAAAACACGCTCCGAATCGAGGCAAAAAGTTCTCTTCGTACTATCTCGGAAGCCTGCGAGTGGGCTGAATTTTAGGCAAAAAATAGACCGTCCGCCTAACAGTCCAGCGATAAATTCGAGAAGGAATCGCATGAAATTCCTCTATTAAAGGACACGAATATCCTCGTAAGATAGTGGGAGAAAGTGGATAGAGCGCCACGCTGGAAGTAAAAACCTTGGAGGTAGTTTGAATCAGTATCATTATCTTGCCTATTTCCGCCGTGGCGATTTCTCTCGGCCTAAGCGCCCTTTATCTCTAGCATTCGCTCTGGAGAAATCTTATTTTCTCTTATTCCTGAGATACAGCAGATCGTTAAAGTGATTGCGGTGTCATGGGCCGCTAAAGTTTTGCTTTGTAATATTCTATTCATTCGTGGATGATCCTCGTGTGTTGTCATCTCCACAAGCATTTCATCATAAGTATCCTTCATTATAGAGTTGTGAAGTCCGCTGCTTGAGATTGAAAGAATTCAGTATTCAGTCATTTAAAGTTGAAGTATTTCCTCAAATTTGGAAAGGAAATTTCAAAAAAAATGAATATGCATGAATGAGACTTTCGATATTTCCGAAATTTCTCTCTGATTGTTCTTTCGAGCGGCCTGAATATTAATGACAATTCACGGAAACTTCTTTTAGGAATCCTCCCTAGAAGTTTGGGGTTTAATATCGCCCATTTGTTTCACTACTACTATGAAATTAATTCGGTTCTTATTGTATATGATCTATCTTCTATTTGATAACTCGAATTTCGACGTAAAGCTTGTGTAATTCTTGCGTATTTACTACAAAAGCTTCCGGAAGACACACAGAGTGCGAGTTATAGTAAAAAGCATTAAGATTCCCATTGGCCACGTAATCGTTTGCGCATATGTTCCTGCCGTGAGCTATCAAGGATGCCTCACTTCAAATATGTCTTCACCTGTGATTTTCGTAGGATTTTACCCCACGATGCCCGCTTTTCCCGAAGATTCTCAGAAAGTGAAGCCGATTCCCATAGGTATAAGGTTTCACATCCTCACAGTATCCTACGATGCGAGACGTCCCCTTTCGTGACCACCTTGACCCTTTCTGTGGAAAGTACCAAACATCTTCCTCGTAGTCCTAGCTCCCCTTCGCACGTAAATATTCTCTTCCGGACGCTGGTTCTCTTTTGTTTGTCGCATGGTCGCGAAAAAGAGGCGGTTACGCGATGGGAAAAAGGAAACATCGGGTCCGAGGCGCTAATTCGACCGGCGTTTGTTTAGCTCGCGGTCCATCTGAATGAGACGTTTTGTGTGCGAACGTCCGTTTTGCCCTTTTCGGGGTTTCTGGAAAAAAATGTTGGCGCCTTTAACACAGGACCCCAAAAAGTGCCACGCAAAGTTTTCACGGAGTGGCCCAATTAGCACGCTTACATTCCGCTTGTTCCGGGGAAAATATACCTGCCTATTCCGGGAAATTTAAAAAAACGGCACAGAGAGATCGTTATGTATGTTTCTTTGCGGGATCTTTAGCGTCGTTTAGCTCCGCGGAGGAACAAAACGGTGGACGGTGTTTTGGTCTTTTGATCGGTTTTTGTTAAAGGCGATTCGAAGAGGGAAATTGATGCATAAAGGACTCTTTGCTAGCGTTTGCCGGCTTGAATAGTGAATTAAGGTCTCCTTTTATATAATAGTTATGACCGTTGGAGTAAAAGAGAAAAGCGTCGGTAGTGAGCTCAGGAAAAGTAACCGAAAATGTAGTCGCGCATTCGGAGAGTGTTATCGATGTTCCGATTTAATATGAGATGTTGTGTATTTCGATGCAGGGGCGGATTTATACTTAGACGCTAATGGCACTAGAAGAGGGCCTTATCCACATGCGGTACTCAATGATATTAAATTCTCAGTATCAAATTGCTCTGCTATTGTATTTGTTGAGTAAGTCCTCATAATTTGTTAATAGAATTTTTACATTGATTATGTTAGTATATAATAAAAGATTCTATCACTCATTGTAATTATTAAAACTACAATATATTGAAATTTAAAACTTGTTGGATTTTGCTTTAGTGAAGCTGGTGAGAGTTCAGTGTGTATTTGAGTATTTTATGAAAAAATTCCAATTTTTACTCATAATTAGCTTTACTCATAATGAGCTCCAATATCTGATATCTGCGCCTATGACCTCTGATATAGTGTAAATCCGCCCGTTTCAATGTACAGATTAATACCATTATCATTTCCATTGCCTTTTCTTTAAGCGCTTAACTTATCGGTTATTAATAATTTAACTACCCCACTTTTGCTTGGATTCCAAGGTACCTATGATCGCCAAGTTGGGCGAACAAACTATAACAATCACATTTACCTAACCTTTCACAGCCATTTTGTTAATTCGAGTATATATTTCCTAAAACGAGACCGATGTGGAAGGAGCATTAAGAAATTGATGGTCCATGGGCATCCCTCTTAAGAGTGTGCAGCGCTTTCCTGTACAACTCCCCCAGGAGCTGTTACCGAGCGTCCTTTCCAAACCGAGCAGACGTCCCGTATTCCCTTCGGGGGATCGGTGAAACTGTTTTGCGGATCCATAACTTAGCGGTTGGATCCCCATCAATAAATGCAAGATTAGTTGCCGTCCGTGACGATCGCGACGTTGGCTCTACTCTCGATTAGAACCGCAGGCATCAACTGCTAAATTTTCGGGAGCGACGGTCGGCTGAATGATTCATTTTGCTCCCTCGGCCTTAAAAATTGCTGGTGGTTGCGCGGTATCGTTTCCGCGAAATGTCCTCGGAGTAGTAAGGGGTTTAGGTCGTACTTTCTCTAGTCTTCTTTTTTGCACTCTAGCTGTAACATTTCGTGAAAATTAATTTTCTAATCAGTCATTTTTTAAAACCTTGTCTACATTTTGTAAGAAATTGTTTTATATGCTTGGAATTTCTTCTGAAAAGAATGACATTCGTAAGAGTAACAAAATTAGTTGAATTAATGATTAGAAACATGGTGAAATTTAAGTGTGATATTCATGATCTTTCTCTTTACTTGTTACGTTATGTAACGCAGTTATAAAGATAGTCATCCTTGACTGAAATTAAATGACAGCTGGTAATTGTAGTTTGTATGAACACTTTTTTAAGGAGGAAATGTGTAAACTAAAACGCACCAAAGATCATTCTCATAAGATCAAGATGAGATTGGTAATTGAATGAGTCCTCCTAAAATTTCTTTCGCTTTTTCCTACAATATTATTGGTTTTTCGTCCCCATTCTCTTTCGGGAGTTTTCCTGCAATGGGAACGTTCGTAGGAGTGTTTTTTTCCGCGGTAAAAAATCTCCTCTAGAAGACGATTCCTTATTTCCTTCTTTTATTTATGTCGCTATCGTACTTGTTAAAAATCTGTATACATTCTAGTTTAAAATCTTATATCTACTGGTATTTTTGTATCCAATTCTAACAAGAGTTAAACAGAGGATGAAACTTTCAGCTACAATTTCACACAGTAAAAATTTTGTATTATATAGGATAATACAATGTCTTATTCATTCTTGTTTTTAATAAGTAAAAGAACCACTGAGTGGCACAACTCTTCTCAGCAATTATATGAAAGATTTCTAATTTTTTTATTCGAACCCAGAAACGGGATATGTTATACCGGATATATGATAAATGAGGTGTATATTTAAAGAGAATACCACGTAGTTTCTGGCGGATGGTCACCGTGTTCGTGATTCCACGCCATCTTTTTCCCTCAATAAAACAACATCAGCCTTTTACCGAAAACGTTGATGTAACTCATCCTCGCAGTTCGTTAAATTTAATTTGCACCAATTGTTTTGCACAGGAAACCAAACAGCGTTCAGGAACCATAATGACCGATAAATTCCTCCCGCCTCTCTCTTCGGACGGGGTGAAAAAATCCGACGGATAGGTCCTCGTCTAGGCGGAAATCCGTATCGACGCGATTCGTCCATCCAACGGCCGCTGAATAAATCAGCTTCTGCGGGAGATCGGGAAAGTTTTTGAATATGCCAAGCGGTGAACATGTTGCGATAATGCGGGAGGGGGTTTTCAATCGGTTTAGATTTAATTGAATGGGGATGCCCTCCTCGTCTCCTGATGCCTCTTCCATGTTTGCTGGGCCTGGTTTGTTATCTACCCCCTGGTGACGAGTTATTAATTTCCGGACCAAGTTTGGGAATCCCGCGGGGAGTGGGGCGTTGAAATGTTGATCAAGTCGGAGAAATTAGCTCCATATCCCGTCGTTAATTCCGTTAATTCGTGACTTCCGTGGTCTGGGATCTTTATATTGGTTTGATGATGGGTAGCATTTTGACGGACCCGTTGGGATTTCGTAGATTGCCATTTCGATAATAATAACAATTGAAACATAAATAAGTAATAAATGATTAATCTTTAGAATTATAAAAATAAATAAATAATAATCTTTATAGTTAATAATGGGTACATAATACGGATTATAACAAAAACCATTGTACGGCTAATAATTAGGAATTAAAACAATTATCAAAACGATCTACTTTGTATTTCGACATGATCTTTTATTACAACGCTTCCATCTTTTAAATTTCGTTTCACTGAAATTCTCCTTATCTTCTATTTCAATGTAGTGAAGGGTTTCCGGGCTGGGGTGCACGAACTCGATGTATTTAATAATATCCTCCCCAAAACATCGATTTATCAAACGATTCTCTAATGCTTCCAATTTTAATTTCCCAACCGATTACCCAGCTGTCAGTTACTGATTTATCCCGGAATGTTTCACGCACCGATCTTTCCGATTCTTCCTTTGAGATTCGGATTAATGAATTCCATCAAAATTTTCCTCATTCCTTCTTCTCTTTAACGATTTAGTCATCCTTTGTCCGCGATTGGGTAACGAATAACTTGAATTTTCCCTTTGCGAAATGTAATGCGTTTCCACGACTTCCCGCGTCTCTTGGCTACAGCTCTCTATAGCTATGCGGTCGATTCGCTTTTACAGATCCGCTATCATTGCCGGGTATTCTATCGCTCCGCAGAATTGGCAAATGGTTTGAATATGTCCTTCGGTTGCCCCCCTCCTCAAGGGCCTTTGGATTGGTAAATTATTTTTTTGGAAGGATCATCAGAAGAGGGATGGCAAATATCGGAATCGCGGGGAGTTTTGCAACCCTGGACGTGATTGGGGATGTTCTGGCGATATGATGTTTGTTCGTTTTAATAATTTCCGATGGTCGAACCCTCCGGCATTGCGGATAAGGAATGAAAATCCGGTGCCTTAGGCCCTCTTGCCGCGGATATGGATCCGCCAGCATAAATTAGCCTAGTATGGATATTAAAATGCCTTGAAGCCCGCCACAACTCTTACTTTACTATATGAAGGAATTTGGATAATTGAATCACATAGTACTGTTACTACAATTGCTTTAATGGGAGGAAAGGTTAGAGTTTTATCTTTTATTCGATTGCTCAGATTGCATTGATCCTATGAGTGGGAATTCAAGATCGTATCATTATATACCGTCAAAGATATGTTACATGAAATCTGTTCTTGAAAAGGTGTTGTTAAAAAACATGCGTTAGAAGAATCGTGAAGAAGTCTATACTGGTCATTGGATATTTCTACTATAATTTAACGAAAATTGTGATAATGCGATATATAAATCTAGGAGCGCATAATATCTCTAGTAATTCTTAATGTCTGCGTATGAAAATTATGAGTTATTGGTGGAGTTAGAGAGTATTGTTATTCATTTAGTTCCAGAAGTCTGCTTAAACATCCATTAATCAGACAATTACAGTGGTAGACGTAGTAACAACGGACGAGCGCTCACAACCAATCCATAACTTGTCAAATCTTATCAGCCGCGACTCGAACCCGGGAACTTGGGGACGAAAAACTCCGCCGCCGCGGCGTGTTAACTATTTCAGAAAGAACCCTACCTTTACGTAGGCATATTAACTTCGACAAACTGTTCTTATTTTACACCAACAGAAATCCTAGCGGTATTAAAATTTTGGAGGCGGAACCGCTTAATATTTCCGATTAACATGAACCGAATTCCTCAAGAGCTCTGCTGACATTAATTTTTATTCGGAAAAGCGCCGATGATACCGTCGTAATGAGAATCCGACTTTCGTTTCGAGGAAGGAGAGCAATGTTACGGTCGAATCCGGAATAATTTCGGGTTTCCGCTGAAAGTTAACTCGCTGTGAATAAACCACGCATCATCTCCACGAAATAACCAATTTTTGCCGAGTTCGTTTACCTCCCAAATTGAGCGGCTTAAATATTTCAGCACCTCCACCTCGGCCGCGAGGAGCCTTACCCACTGATCCGGAGGTCACATCATCACGGTCGGAGTGCGCATTTCCTCCTCGGGATTGAGAAATGTATGCAAGGACTTGAGCACGAAGGGAAGCAGGGGGGGCGAAAGGGTGTGGCAGCGTGGAAATAGCGGAGGTTCGTGCCTCTCTCCGACGCGGCCTCGCGATTTCCCTTCGGGCAGCGCTGTACCGTTTGCCCAGGTCCGCCGTGGCACCAACCCATTCCGAATGAAAACCCCATGAGGCGGCGTTGCCACTCTCTCTCTTAGCGCGGATAAAAAGTGCGGAGATGGACGCTGATGGATTGATGGTTTAACGGGGGTGGCAAGGGTGAGCAGAGATATTTTCGGGGGCGTCCAGTAGTGAGTCGTCCGGCCCGGAATTTATGGACGTTTGTGCGGTTTCGCTCGTGCGTGCCTGCTGCTGGGAATGGTCGTGTGGGTTCTGGGGAACATGAATGATCGTGGCGTGATATGGAGAAAAATCCCCTTTTCAGTATGCGTGCGTTTTTATCCTTCGTGTTTTTGACCTCAAACCTAAAAATGCTGTTATTTTAGATGGGGGTGTCTAACTGCCAAAACGTTTGCCTTTTTGTGCTGTACGCAACATTATCAATGTTCTAATTAAAAATGTGGAAACTACGCTCTTCTCGCCCTTTATCTTTCCAACCCCGAACCATTCAACTATTAACACTTTTTAAAGTACTTTTATTGTATTTATTTATTTACTTAATAGGACTCAAAAAAAGCCAATTAAATTGAATCATAACAATCATAGCTATGCCAAAATATACCAACTGACATTACTACAATTAAATACATAGCAATATCAAAACACAGTACTTAAGATCATCAGAAAGATCAATAATATTAAAGAAGAAAAAAACAAAACAAGAACAGACGAATTAGGAAAATATAAATGGTGCATTATTAATTTGCGGAAGATAGCGGAATCGTGTTTCGTTTTATTTTCGTTACTGTTATGCAGTTTTCTTTGAAATTCTTTGATGTTTTTATCGTCGTTATGATTCAATGCAATTAGCTGTTTATGGCTGTTTTTCTTAACTTTCTAAGTAAATAAATACCTAACAGTAAATATAAAACAGTCCTGAAATGATTACAAATTGATTCGTATTAATCGGTATACATTTCGACTGCCTTTTCACTTTCAAAAATGTTTGCAAAACGTTGGAGTGTAATTGCTCAGAATAAGAGAGAGATACATTTATATCTGTAGTAATAGAATTTTAAAGTTTCCAGTCTTTCCATATTAAATTCTAGTACGGAAATTTTTACCGGTGTTTAATTATTTGATCGAGACGACGTAAAAGTGAGTTTTATATCCAACCTAGTTATACAAATGCTCCGCGTTACTGTATTTTTTTCTTTAAAGGCCATAAGCAAGCTGCATCAACCTAAAATACATCTTTTATTTCATAAAATTCTCTCCGACAGCAATGGCCCGATACGATCTCGTGCGTTTGGTATGTGTGATAGTGTAATTCCCCGAGTGGGGGAGTTGGAAATATCAAGAGGAAATTTCAAAATAAGATTCTCAGATAACGTCTTACCTACATCATGGCGGAGGTTGATGCATTCCCTCGCGACTGGGGGGACCTCTCCCTAGCGCGCGCCCGTAAATCCTTCACTTGTTTCTTTTTTTATCCCCTACCTTCCGCCCTTTATCCTAAAGATCCTCCTGTCTTCCGCGCTTTACACATGTTTATTTTTTTCCTATGAGTACGTTGTTTACCCACTGGATCTCCTCTTCTTTTTATACGCGTTATCTCGCCTTATTTTTTTATCTGGAGCCCAAGATTGGGCCGGGCATTTCCCGAGAAATGCGAGAGGGTAATTGCAGGGAACGCGAATAAAAAAATCGTCACGTATCCCCGTGACCCGGCGCAGGTTGGCGCATTTTTTCAGCAGCGAAAGAGAGCGCGATACTGTTGTCAAGTGCTCGCGATCCTAAACTTTTTTTTTTAATTACCAAGTTTTTTGCACCTCGGGATAGCTTTTAGCGCGCCCGCCGGTGGCGAATTATTCCATCTTGCCCTTTCATTCACAGGCAGCGTATATATGTGCAAAAGTTTTTAAAGGGCTTATTTTATCTCATCTAAAAAAGCCCTTGCTAGGCCTTAAAATTGACGCCGAGATAGCTTCGATGCGACGAAGTATTCGGCTCGATTTTTCGGGATTTTTAAGGTCACCTGAGTGATATCCAGCTTCCTTTGACTGCCCTTGTTTCTTTCGCATTGTGTCGCGAGCGAAATGGGCCGTTTTATTTTTAATCGCTCGCAGTTTAGCAGTAGGTGCGAGGACGGATAAAGCGGACGTTTTCGAGTTATGGCGCAGTGTTTGTCTTCTGAATGTTTCAAAGCGGAAATTTCGAGCTCCTCTCCGCGAGCTTTTCCGCGCCGGAATCGTCTCCCGTTCGTCCTCAATGAATATAAATATTTCGGGAAGGAGTTTTAAGTGGAGCCTTTTTCGACTGAATGTAATCCTTGCTTCCGTATACATGAGGAATCGATCCGTGTGGATACTGAATGCCATAGCGACGATATTGGTATTCAGTGTATGGGATCTTAGTTTTTTTCGATTGTGCGTTTAGAATGCGTTATTAGCTGAGATTGCGAGTGGACAGTGAGATATTGACTGTGATTATTCTGCCCATTTTTCAACTCTTCCATCTATTTTGTGTATGTTTTCCAAACTAAACTGCTTTAGTTGCCCTTTGTTAATATTCATACAATTTATCATTTATTAAATCAATTAACTTCGGATTGAACCAATGAATTCTTCAAATAGTGTAAATTCATTGCTAAATATTTCAGGGCGTGTGATTTTTGGGTGGAACTTGGATGGATCATTTACTGGCGTGGTTAGGTCCAATTGGACCTCTCTTCCACCTAACATCCTATGTCATAATATATAAATATATATATATATACATATAACACATAGATTAAAAACAAAAGAAAGAGTAGAATGCGGGGAAAAATCTTTGCAACTTAGCGTTTACAAAGAAAAAACCCACGTGGAAGGGGGTGAAAAAACCGCGAAAACACAGGAGGGAAAAAAACACTGCAAGTGATTCACGATAAAAATATTTGCTCTGCAAAAAGCATATAGATTTACAATCCATACCTGATCCGTATCGAATCCAGTCTCGGGTATATATCTTCAGTTCCGTTGTAACCTGTTAGTTATTGACCACAAAAAATAGGGAATGGATTTAGTAAAAGTACCGAAGTGTTGAAGATTCCGCATATCTCATCAAATGTTTCAGGATCGGTTCTGCAAAATTTTTCGTTGTGTAACAGTTAAGTATGAATATTCAAATTCCTGAATTATCTCTCTCAATAGCTCGATAGCCCCGGGTCGAAGAGAGTAAATTTCCATCGGAGCGAACGTCAGGAATTTCGTACAAGATTTATTCTCCCGTCTCCTCCGTTCTCCTTCCTTCTTTTCCTCGGATTCAGCTCATATTTTATTACGAAACGCAGCGATCAGTAGATTTGCAGTTCTAGCTACCCGCCACCAGAGGGATTTTAGCAAGATGAGTATCCCTGTCTCTCCCCTTCTACGGCTCACCGCGTCTCTTTCCTCGCGACGGAACGCAGAATCCAAACAAACGGAAAAACTTCCCAACCCAGATTCATCATCCTGAAACTCCGCGCTGCGGGGGGTAATTCGATTAGGCGACGAAATCCAACCGAGAAATAACCTGCAGAACTTATCCCCGCTCTTTTTCGGTTCCTTTTCAATCAGTACATCTTCCGCTAATGGAGTCGCGAAGTTATCCTACCCGAGGTCCTTTTTAAAAACTTCTTCCGCCGGCTTTCAGAGTTGAAAAAAAGAATCTTTCGGAATGACCCCGAGATCGTTGTATGTGCCGTGAAAGAAGCCTTTTCTGGTCCGCTCCTCGTTGGAGAACTTTTCCGTGCCATTTTGCGTCTCGTCCGGTCGATTCCTCGATACACGCCGCGGGAGGTTTCCTACGTCACTTCCTGCGCCCGATTTCGGGTTGAAGCTTTTTTTTCCTTCGCAACGTTTCGAAGGGTCCTCTTCATCTTCCCCCGCAGCTCTTTCCGTCTCACGGTACTTGTGATACCTACTCCACCGTGAAAGGATTCCACGGCTGGGCTTGACCACTCGCTCATTCACTTGGAGATGTTTCGAGGGGGGCTAAGAATGAATGAGGTGTCGTGTTTTTAGCGCCGTAGGTGCTGCCAAAGCTTCACCTTGTTTAATTTTCAGTTGCTCAAGTGATTAATGGCTTTTTGTTCTACGCACTTCCTGGTTTACATATCAATTCTCCTACGCCGAAACCACATTTTCTAAAGAAACCGGCCGGCCGCGGTGACGGAGTGTTTAGCGGGCTAGCGCTCCGACACCAAAGACCCGGGTTCGAATCCCGGCTAGTCGGATTTTTCCTGTTAGGGAATGGTTGTGTGAGTTCGTACTTTACTATTGTTTGAAGCCCACCACTGGATTGGTCCAGTTAATGATTGTTTCTGGGGGTGTTGGGATAAATGTTTCCGTGTTTCTTTCGGTGCTATTAATTATCGCCGTATTACCTCTAGCAATGACAAAGATTCTTAAGAATATTGCCCTAAATTTCGCCTTTTAATTTTCAAAGTTTAAAAAACTGCCTTGCAAGCTCTATGCTTCAAATCGGCTGCATAACTTTAGTTACTTAATTATGAAAACGTCATTGTAGAGCTAAGTATCGCGATCATTGTTTGAGATGGTTTAATTATTATGAATGCTTTACAAAATAGTTAAGGTACCATTGAATCATTACTAATATAAAAAAGTATAATACACCAAGACTACGTTTACAGTCAATTGCCTTATTTATTCATAAGCTTTCTCGTGTTTTAACGAAGTATTTACTTGAATATTTTCAAGAATATGGATACATTTTTATTCTACGTGAGCTCGAGAATGTGTGTAAATCAAGTCGAAAAATTATAACTTTATGGAACAAATGAAATGTGCAGTTATATTTACGTGAAATACTTAAACCACAACTCATTTTAATAACGCTTTTGTATAACGTTGTCCGTTTATATTATTAATTACCATAGATATGGTGGAATGGAACCGCATCCATAAATCCTAATGAAAAAATTCCAAAGCGCCCCATTTTCAAATTCATTTTTTCCTCTCCTAATGCGTCCTTTCCATAAAAAAGGAAACAAATTCCCTTTTTTTCGGTTCTCTCTCTCTCTCTCTCTCTCTCTCTCTCTCTCTCTCTCTCTCTCTCTCTCTCTGGTTCCCTTTCTCTTCGCATCTTGCCCGAAATCCGCCAAAATGGGGTATCCCAGAGCGCCATCTGTCTCCTTTTCATCCCTCTCTCTCCGGGGAGCGGAGGATACACCTCCCACGACCTTGCCGCTCGGTAAGTTCCGCAGAATGCGTGTACAGAAAGCGCGGCCGTGTGTGTATGTGTGCGTGTGCACGCCCGAGAGTTTTATTGGGAAAAGGGGCCGTTGTTTCGCCAAAACTCCCGCGCCGTTTCCTTCTCCCTCTCACTCGAAACACTTTCTGACATTCCGAATAATATGATGATGTGGAATAGTAACGCAGCATGTCCCCGTTTTGCGCGACATTAACTAGGACTATCTGCTTGCGGAGGAATTTCTCCGCTTTCATGGAAATTAAATACCTGGACCATTTCTTCCACCAGCATTCCTTTTGACGAAAAAGTTTATGCAATTAAATGTAAGTATTACGACTAAAAATATGGACTTTAGACACATCTAATCAGTGTCGTTTTGTTAATGGACTTGGTTTTATTTATTTTTTCCTCATTTTTTCCCGAACCCACCATTCATTCTTAAAATTTGACTGTAAGAAAGGCTAATTCTTTGCGGACTTGCAGGTACATCATCAATAAAAGAAACTTGCATACATTCACCGAAACCATTTCTGACCCAAGTACTGTCTTGGTAATTACTCCTGAACTTTTTTCCCAGGTGGTGGAAAATAAATTTTCCTAATTATTCATCTGAGGATTAACGGAGACTGGGGAGATTTAAAAGTTTTAAATTTTAACCCAGGCTTGCATGCTCCGCTTACGAATTAAAAAATCAACAAAATATAAAATGTATGGCAAACGTAGATGTTCTCTTAAGGGGAGTCCCCCTTACACGACCCCACTTAACAAGAAATTTCTCGAAACGATTCCACTCTTATGGTTGGGGTCACAGTACCCCCCTAGAGTCCCCTATCTAACGAAAACCTCTGTGCCCCCACCTCCTCGTGGGAACAATGGTAACCCCCCTCAGTCTCCAGAGCACACATACCCCAACTGGTACAGAAAGGGGTGGGCCAAAGAGCGTGCCGCACATCCCCAGCAAACCTATCCGCCCGTTGATGCATTGTCGTCGCGAGGCATCCACCTTTGTGGAATCCCCAATACGGCTCCTAGTTCCCCACCCCCCGCGGAAGAGAGTAGTTGTCATACCGACAGTACTGCGTTACCTCCAGCGGATGGCAAGCAGTCCGAAAATGCACGCGCATAAATGGTTTGATGGCCTACCGGGGAAGGGCAGGTGAGGCGAAAAATCAGAGCGGGAGAGAGGCACAGAAGTCAGAGAGATGTGACGCAGAGAGGACGAGGTGACGTGGGAGATGCAAAAGCTTTTTCGCCTCCGGGTTTATTGTTTGAGCTCCTGATGCCGACAAAAACATCGCTCCGCCTCCGACCCATGTCACTCTCCCTCCGTATCTGCCGAACTTTGATGAAGTGGATCGAGAGGCTGGAAAAAAGATATACAAAAAAAAATATATCGGAACTCCTCGTCGCTTTGGAATGGTCTTTGTTCGGAGATGGAAGCTTTCGTTTCCGCTCCGGCCGAAAGCCGTTGGATATTGTGGTGACCGGGTTTGGGTACCTCCGGGAAAGTGCGTAGATGTTTTATTCCCTCACTTTCTATCTCAAAATTCTATTCATATACGAGATACTTCGGCGAGTCGTACTTTTTCATTTGCGATCAAGAAATCTTTCGTTTCACCCGGTGGGGTATAAAGTCCGCGCGATAAGGTTCGCGGGATTTCCGCGGCTGGAAATGAAATTTTTACATCGGTTTTTTTTTGAGATTGGGTATCGTCTTCTTGTTGATTCAAGTTTAGTGATGGGATAGGTTCCGCTGTTTATAGTGAAAGGGTGCTAGTTCGCGAATTCAGAGGCATGAATACTATTCGCGTAGCAAAGTACTCAGATGACATTAAGAGATTGTCCTGAAAGAGTTTTTTGCTAGTCAATTACCAAAACTAATAGTGGATTATATCGTTTGAGATTGTTTAAAAGCTAAAAGAGGTAGGAGACTACGTTGGGGTTTTGGAATGATTCACGGGTTTTTCTTCCCCACCCTCTTGCCTTTTCGCACGCCTAATTTAACAAGATTATTTCTAAGGTTTACCATCTCGTCATATTTACTCAGGGAGCGGATACTATAGCCAATAATCTCCCCATTGTACCACCAATCTCCCCTACGTTGTAATGCCAACTAATTGATTATCATAATCAGAAAGTATTGCCTGGAAAGAAATGTTTCAAGCTTCGAAATACGTATTGATAAGACACTTGTGAATTTGGATCTGGATATTTACTTGTAGAGATTGGGGGGGGGGGGCTTAAGACCATCAGCGTAATCCCCTGCGTGAGCGTTTGCATTTACTTAATGTCTAATTGTTTTTTATAGACAGGTATTTCATCCTTTGTTTCACTTGCGCCTGAGATTATTTACTCCTCCTGTTAGATAAGTAGAAGAAGAAACTTCCAAATACCGTTCGTTCTCTCCCGTTCCCCTCTCTCATCTCATTTGTACAAAGATGTCCACGCCCTCGTCCAATCGAACGCATTCCGATTTTTAAAACCCCAAAATCGACGTCATTAAAGCCTCCCCATCACGTTCTCGTTCTCCCATGACCCCGAAGAAAAGGGAAGCACAATGGAAAATAAGGACTGGTTATTCGGCGAATTTGAATAAAAAATTATGCTCCGTGAGTTTCCCTTTCGAAATGTTTGGTTCGTGTGTATTCCGTACGAAAGGATGTTGGGCATAAAAGGGGAAGTGGGAAGGAGCCTACCGGAACAAAGGTCGCGTATTGGGAATGTTTTTTATCTAAACCGATCGCTTTCATTCTCTTCCCCTTATTGCGCCTTACGAGAAGGCCATTGCATACCAATGGGTCCAGTATTCTTTATCCGCCCATTTCCTTTTACTATTATTCCACGCTCCTCTATGTCCGCGTTTCTTTTTCTCTTCTACACTTCGTTTCACTATTTACTCTTTTCCTTTCTCTCTTAATTCATTATTCCCCTGCCCACATTTTGGTACTGAGGTAATTTTGCGCAACGTTGGCCCCCACCGGGAATTGAACCTGGGACTGCTTTCGCCGCAGGCGCCTATGTTACCCAATTAACTGTCCTGGGAACCTCCTCACCTCCTTTCACCATTATTCATGCTTCCATTTACCATTGCTACGTTCCCTTTCACTATTATATCCATACTTCCCTTCGACATTCCCGCGTTTCCTTTCGCTATCAACCCCCGCTTCCTTTCACTAATGTCCGCAGATTCATTTTACTATCATCCCCACTTCCTTTCACTATAATACCATACTTCCTTTCAGTCTCGCGCCGCTGCTGTCCTCTGGCGACCGCGCCTTCCACGAATGGTCATCGCCATCGCAGATATTTTCTTCTTTTATTTCCCAACTTTTCGCTCTCTCCTATTCTTAGGAAGGCACCTCGCAATCACGTTGACGCGTGCCTAGAAAAGAGGGAAGTAACATTTCGGCGGTTTGGGTAACCCATCAGTCCCCCGCAACAGCTCTGTGTTCCCGCATGATTTGACAAACCTCTCACATCTGGGTCGTCACCGCGGGGAATCTCTCTTGCCGTCAATTACGACGAGGCAATCGAATTCCAGTGACTTCTCTCCCTTACCTATCAGTTCCCACGCATGCTTTCTCGCCCTCCCTAGCCCGTGCTTACACCCGTTTTCCTCCCCTGTGTTTGGTATCACAAACACCGACGGCAGGGGACCCTGCAGCCGCTATATAGGTATGTACACTCCGATATAAAAAAGGAATCGCAAACATTGTCTCCCCTTTGTGTCTGACCGTTTGCCTCTGGTAGAAAAATCATTACGGAGTCTCATACTCTCGCACGATCGTGAGCGATCGCAAACAGATAAATTTACGCGGAAATGATTGTATATGTTTGCGTTTATGCGATGGGTGGATAACTGCTGGCGCGCCCGGATCAAACATTTCAGTTTTTGTAGCCCCTGTAATATTACACCTGCTTTGATTAGAAATTATATATTATTTCCTTTCTTTTTGTATTGTTTCCTCCGTTGACTTTATGCTTATATTACTGTTACTATATTTTTGGCGACTTTGTTACATTGTTGGCGGATTAATTTTGGACTTTTGAACGATATGGATAATGTACCTTTTCCATGGTCGACATTTTATACGATCACTTTCCACTTCATTCAAAATGACATTCATTGATCGGTAACTGAAAAAACATACCCCTTTAATGCTTTCACTAACTATTATGGCTAAGTGACCCTTCTTTCAATGCGATGTGACTTCATCTTCGTCTTTTTATATCCCTCAATCCCGGTATATTCTTGTAGAAAATGTGTACTCTTCTTTGTCTTTAAAGTTTTCTTCTCAGACTAGGGACTGATAATTAAATGGAGTGATTTTGATTGGAAGGGGTATTACAAGTTAGAGTTGCTACGGGAGTATCTCTCTCGGGATTTCTGGCTCTATTTGCCATCAGGGGATGCAAGAAATGCTGACGTTTCCGATGAAGAGCTGCCGAACCTCCTGAGGATTAACTGCATCGGTTGAAAGAAGACATCATTCTGGCGTTTGGGTCCCGTGACGCTACGATAGTCCTGCTGCAAGCATATTCTAGGATTTGCTTGTAGATATCGATCCAGTCGGGAAAGTTATTGATTAATGCGTTACCGCCTTCTTTTGATTAGAGTTCTTCCTTGACCGGAACCATTTACACATGTGCACTTTTATATGGATACACTTCTCCGTGGACTTATGCTTCCATCCCGTCTCCTTTGTCTCCCTGTTTGCTTTCACTTCTTCGTGTCTTTCTCCGTACATATCCAACCTCTCTTTCATTTGCTTCTTCTGTTTGTCACTTTCTTCCCGACTCAAGAAGTGACGCCCATCCCACATCTCCCCCTGTGCGCTTTAGATCCATTCGCTCCTTATTTTCGACAAAAATCTCCTCCGTGTTCGATTCATCTTTTTCCAACCGTGCGCCTCTTTTCTTTTATATTTCTTATCCGAAGCTTAACGTCTCCGCCTTTCTCGTTTTCTACAGTGTTTTTCGTCTCGGAAGTACTTCTAATTAAATCGGGTCTTTAAGCGTTTTCAAAACAACTCCCTCGCCGCTTCTCTCTCTCTCATCAATCAGCTCTGGAGCACGGAAGCGCAACAACCTCTTTGCGTCACGGATGAAGGGTTGCATTCGTTCCAAAGAGGAAGGGAGGGAAACGGGGGAGGCGGAAAAAACTGGGAAGGTTGGTTTGTTTATTGGTTTCGAGTACCTAAAGACTTTCTTACTGTAGCCTCAAACCAGAGGGGGAGACGTTAGTTCAGATTCTCTTTATGGAATTCCTTTCACGAGTGTTTCCCCTTATTCTTTTTTTCCTACCTCGTCGTATAATGTCGCGCTACAATGGAAGTCACCTCTCGAGTTTTTCGTCTTTGTGAAGCTCGTTTTCATCACAGAAAGTTTCTACGGATCTCTGTAATAAGACATTATTTTTCGTTACATTATCCCTTGGAATATTGCTTTTTTTACTTCCACCGTATCCAAAGCAGACTTTCGTCGCTGCTTTTTATTTCCTCTTTAGGTCGATAACGAGCGATTTCCTCTCAAAAACGTCCTCTCTTTGTTCGTTAACAGAAACACAATTTCCCGAGATGCAGAGGTAAGGATAAGATTTGTTTCCCAATCATAGGATTAATAAACGACGGCGGAATTTCGTCGGTTGAAAAAACTTTCGCCAGGGCTCAGGAAGGCCGGGTGCACGTGTTTCCCTCCCCGGTTTCGTCCTACAGCTTCATCGAAAATTCCTAATTTTCGAGATGTCTGAAAGAATAATAGAGGACACGGGGAAGGGTAGAGAATCCCAGATGGGGACTCAGATGTAGTCTCTCTTCCCCTCCCAATATCCTGGTGTTTTTATCATTCTCTCTTTTTATAGGCTGTTTCATTCTGTCCCGATATCTTTCTGTTCTCTCTCTCATCTCATTCTTTCCAATCCTCTCTTATACAGAAGACTGCGTCTTTTTGCATTCTGGAAAGGTTCATCCAGAGGGATTGCGGAGGAATGGGAAATCGAAGCGGGAAATGAAGTCGCACCGGATTGCGCGACTCTGGTTGGGATGGGTGTGGTCCCTGGAGGACCTGACGGAGATCGGGCTTCGCTGAAAGACAAGATGATAGATTTCAAAGAGGTAGAGAGGAGCAAGTCTTTCGACCAATTAGACCCTTATTATCCGTCACAGGCAGTTCACTGATTTTTTTCCGTTTATATATTTTTCCGATCGATATCGTGAAAATCTCTCTGGTACCAAGAATCTGAGAATTTTTTCTCCTAACGAGCTGCTTTCCTTTTAAATTGATTCATTCATAAGTATCATCGCAAACAGCCACTGGCTCATGGGGGTTGAGTGCTACAAGTGATACAACAGATAAAGATTGATAACGCTGCCGTAACCAGGGTTTGAACTCTTCTTGAACTGATTCTTGTGTCGTAATGCCTTACACATTGCACAGGGGCGGATTTGTAATTAGACGCAATAGTCGCTAGCTAAGGGTCTCATTTACATGCGACCTCAATGATACTGTGCAAATAAATTCCCACAGTAGCAAATTATTCTGGTTTTCGGTGCAATAAAGAATTTAATATTTGTTGAGTTAGTCTACAAAATATGTTAATAGAACACATTACGTTTCTTATGTTTGTATATAATAAAAATTCTATCATTGATTGTAATTTAAAAAAATATTATTCATGCGTTGAAATTCAAAACTCGCCCATTTATTCTTGTCGTAGTGGAGCGAGTGAGAT
Source organism: Ladona fulva (assembly GCA_000376725.2). NCBI lineage: Eukaryota > Metazoa > Arthropoda > Insecta > Odonata > Libellulidae > Ladona > Ladona fulva. Next base: position 431,169 of record KZ308673.1, on the reverse strand, counting down.
TTCTACGGGATGTATATTTGTGTATTTTGTGAAAGAATTCGAATATTTACTCACAATTCCTATTGGGACCTAAATCTGATCTTTGCGCCAGAGACCTCTGATAGCTTAAATCGGTCCTTGGCCTTGCACTAACAGACCCACCTTATGTTTCACTTAAAGTTTTGCAACTCATTCGTAGTTCCCTATTTAACTACCTTTAAATTTCCTCGTGTCTTAATAAGGCATGTAGAGATTTCAACGACCGTTTACCTACTTGAGGAAGGAGGGAGTTGTCGCAGTTTCTCCCAGTTCATCCCCTTTTCCATCTGAAAACTGAAATAACTCTCGTGTCCTCGAAGCTTTCTCCCAGAGTTGTTGGAATGGAAGGGAAGAGTTCCATTTATTTCACCCCCTACGAGCCGGACGTCCGCAAGGTTTCTAAAAGGGAGAAGGTGTAGCGGAGAAAGAACCTGAGGGCAACGGCGCAATCGATGCAGGCGACCCCAAAATTTGTGGCGATTCGGCAGCAAAAAAAAAAAACAGAACAGCAACGGTGCTGCGAACTTTTTTCTATTAAAAATAAATAATGGGACATCGGATGGGCCTTTTGGAGATGGACTGAATGCCGTATTTTTTATCTGTAGTCGGCGCCCGGAGAAGAATTTTCCACGGGTTTTCTCGGGGCTCGGGAAGGGGGGAGTGACAGACAGAGATGTCTAGCCAGGAAGTTCTCTCGTAGAATGGGTGAAAGGAGGCCGTTGGAAGTTGGCAGAAGCGAAGTTGGAAGTCGTTGCGGAAGGAGGGACGTCGGTGCTCGCAAGGCCCAAAGTCGTTATCGCCTATACTAAGGAGTCGGACCCTTTCTCTCGTTATTTCAATGGTAAATTTTCTCCCTAGTATTCCATCCGAGTCGTTGTAATTGGACTTCCTTCGCTTCACTCAGAACTTACTCCTTCGAGATTTTGAATAACGTTTCCGATCACGATGGTAAGAAAATAATTTAATTGATTCCGTGGCCTGCGTGGGACTATAAAAACTGGGGGAAGATTGGACTTTTTCCGATTTTATTTCACCCTAGCGTTCCCATAGGTCTCCGGCTGAATTTCCGGCCGTTAAGCAGGCGATATTTTTGGGGTGAAATGTTGACGGCGGGGATCTAACTAATCGATCTGACTCGGTTTCCAGACGATTTTTCGATAGTTTCTTGTGTGTAATCGAAATCTGCCAGTGATTGGACAGTAATAGGGACATTCCTTTTGATTTCTTACTTATGCGGTTCTGTTACATACATTTTTCAAATATTCATGTAATATTTTTGGAATTTATTAGAAAAATATGCTAAATTATTCTGTCATGGTTTGTTAACATTCAGATATAGTGTGTAATGAATTTAATTATGCTCAAATAAATTGTATGTCTCGCCATCGTTGAATATACTGTTTATCATAGTAATCTATCTTTGAATTCGCATAGAAAGAACGGACTCGAATCCATTTTTGTTGGATTTTACCGAAAGAAAGTTAATCTTATATTTGTTGAAACTCCATCTTCAAAATAACATGCAGTGATTTGATTTGTACTGTTCCACAAAGGTTTTATTAATCACCAATACGTCGAAACCCGGTCTTTTTAATAAAATCTTGTGGAACTGTACAAATAAAATCATCGTTTTTTATTTTACCGTAAGGTTATCATAATTTCTTACTCCTGTTGCCATGACGGCAAGTTTCGATTCTAACTGCAACCGGGATTCACCATCTGAGTCACCCATCCAATCATTGGAGAGTTATTTGGAAAGTGTTCATTTACGTTCCTAACCCGCTCATTCATCTCTCTGATGCAACCTCCTCCTCGCCCAGATCTCGATTCCCTCGCAAGCGTCATCTTCCTCGGAATTGAAAGGTATATACATTTTTCCTCGAAACTCCGTGAAGAATGTTCCGGAAGATTGACTGTCCTTCAGAAGACCACCACCTCCGTGGTTTTGTGCTCAATTCATCCCATTTAGAAAAAGGGGATAACAGGGAGGTAATCACCCAAGTAACGAATGATATTTTCCTCTCTACGCATCAAGTCCGTTAGACACGACTCACAACTCATTCACCTTTTATTTTCGGAGAAAAATCGCTTTCCAATCCTTTCTCCCGCGACCACCCGACCATTACTAATTTGCTTTGTAAGTCTTGATTTTTGCGCAAATCATTCCCGAAAACGCTCCCTTTCGTGACTTCCGCCGATCGCCCTTGAAATTCGCTCTCCATCGATTTTTCTCCAGCGTTCCGCAGCCGGGAATCGGTTAACGCTTCCCCCAGCAAAATTTTTTTGCCGTTAATCACGGTCAATTCGAGAGCCTTCGGTTTGTTTTAGATTTTGAAAATCCCCCTCTGGTATTCAGCTTGGAATAGATAATGAGCCGCGCATCCGCTGGCAACGCGATATCCGTCGTTGCCAAGGAAAATCTGAAAATGTACCGCCGACCCTCCGGGGATTATGAGGGATGCCCGTCGGTGATAATTATCAGCTCTTCTCCGTTCGATGGATTCATATGATGAAGCCTTGAAGGAAGCCGATAGAAAAAGGATGAGTTTCTGAGAGGTTTTCCAGGAATCTGTTTTGATTTTTAAGGGACTAAAATTTCTGGTATTCACAGTACCAGAAAGTCTTCCGCCTATGTATCCATTCTCCATAGATTTTTACTATTATTTCTGTTAATTTCGCTCTTTTTGTATTAATTTCTCCATTTTTGAGGTGGAACTGTTTAAGAGATGTATCCTGTTCTAGTTGTTGATTCCTGCTTTCAAAATATTTCCGTGTAACCATGAGATTCTTCTAACCTGGTTACCATTGTGAATGAATGATTTAATCGTAGCTACTCTGTATGGATACCCATTGTTGTTCTCAGTGAGAGATTGTATGCACATGCCAATATATTAATGGTAACGTGGGAAACTAACTATACAGTAGTTCTTCATGTTTAGTTTTAACTATTAAAGATATGAGCGTTTACAGATACATGTAAAAAGAACACTCCTTTTTCTTAAGTTAGAGGAGATTGTCGGTTGTAATCCCCAATATTATTTTATTTTTTAATACCCATCCATAAACAGCGCAAGGCTTATAGCGATAGACAAACAGTGAAATAGTTTCCTTTCCAGATATTACATTTATCTTAGCTATTTTCAGAACATTTATATGTTTGTTCAGCATTGTTTGACAAGGTTAATGATGTATGATATCTTTTAAAAGGCGATTAATTATAATAAAGATCCACATCTACATATGTACCCCGCAAGCCGACTTTCGGCCTGAGGCAGGGAGAAAGATATGAGGTATATAAAGCTAGCAAAAGCTTCAATTCACCTGTGTAAAATTCCGATATGTGTTTACTTATATTTCTTTTTAAGGAGAGTAATGGAGTAGCTACATCTCAACAACGAAGAGCATCCCAATAATTCTCATTGGTTACAGTAAGCGATGTTTCTCTAGGACCCAATAGGTTCGTACGTGGGAGTAAACATGCCATCCATTAAATCGTATCCCATTCCGTTCGAGGTATGACTGTGCCGGAAGAGGGCTCCCTTGCTACGTGTAGGCGAGTGGGAGGTCGACGATTCCCTTTCGCGTATAAAGCTGCGTAAGCGGGTTCGGCGCCGTGACGTCCCGTGGGTGGGGGCGAAGGCTGCCATAAATGGAAAATTTCGTAATCGAAGCCTTTTCGCAAATTAGGTAGCTGGCAGGTTGGAGGGCTTCTTCTGCCTAGTCGCTGCGTCCCGTAGGTGGATGAAATCACGCTCGCATGAGCGTGTATTTGGGTGGGTAGAGGCGCCCTGGCGGAGCCAGCGGAAGCTACCTTTTTCCTTCGTACTCGCCTCGAAGGAAAATCCGATCTTGGTGACGGACTTGTGCGAGCCCGTGCGGGTGGGCGGTCAACGGGACTAAGAAATACCTATCCCTGATTCACTCACTTTCCGACGCATAAATCTAGGGTAGCGGTCCCAATACCTTCGTCGATAAAGCCTATGAAATTCGATAGCGGTATGGGAGCGAGTGGTAAATACATCTTTAAGGGGATCCCGGTTAGACAAGTGAGCAACGCGTTCGACTCCAGTGAAAGGGGGCCCGGGTTCGATTCCCGGTGGGGGCCTTCGTGCGAATTGACCTAAGTTGTCGTAGCACTTTTAACAATATTACATCTTCAAAGAAGAAGAATTTTGCTGATAGGTTCAGTAATACTTTTCTATTTTCCTCTCAACGATTACTCGCTTTCGTAAAATACTCGTATCTTGCCGCTTCTTACCACTAATGAAGCACTTTAATCTGAGTGTGCCTTCGCTAGCCGTTCGCATGACTTCGCTCCTTTGCATTCATAGGAAATGACTGGAATCTATAATTAAGCGTGAGTGAAAGGAGCAAACCAATGCGAGTAGCGGTGTGCAGCCGTTACTTTTAATTCGACCTAGAAACTCCGGTGTGGAACGGTTCCAACGTAATCAAACAGTTTCTTGAATATCTTGCCTATGCAGACTGTGGAGCCATTAAGACAAGTGGCGATTCCGCGTTTCTAGGGACTACGCATTCAGGAGGGCGTTGTTGATCTTTGGAAGAAATAATATTACGATAGAAGTCTCGTGAGATGTGTTACCAACTACACACTTCCGTTATTTCTGCTCGTCATTCGAGGAAAGCCTGCGTCGGAAAATATATCTTAGGTCCGGTATTATAAATTACACTTAAAATGGGCTTTGACTAAAGTTCACTTTAGGGTCTAGTATTAGAATGGTGTATAAGAGATAAAGCGAAGATTATACTTAATCTCCTTCATATATATAATGAATTACCTTAGAGATCAAGTAAAATCTTTACTTTTGCATAAAATTCTAAATACTGGGCCTTGGTGTTGTAGCATTTCCTTTCGCTTGTTAGATATGAAATATGTTCTCAGTTTTTGACAGGGACTGAAGCATTGCTGAATGCAGTACAAAGGTTGCCAACCATCATCTCGTTTCTACAGCTTTGTCGGGCCCACCTGTATTCAATTACTAACCTAGAAGTAACATTTTGGGAACTTTCCAGCTACAGTTGCCCGGAGCTCTGGAAGCTTAAAAGGCAGTCCTGGATTTACTCGTTTTGTTACCACTAAAGGCTGGAAAATCTAGATTGCGGTTAGAAATACTTCTCGGATTTCTCGAGACGAAATTATCCTGTCGTTCTCTCTCCGCGTAATCTCCAGCACAACATAAATTTAAGTTTCCCTTTGTGGACTTTTGCTAATGGCGTGAGCTGAACGGTCGCGAAGAGAATTTTCCGGGAAATCTTATCTCTTGAACGATTTCCTCCCGTCACCCGACAAATGATTATCGTTTTTTATCTGAGGAACGTTCGTGTTGTCGGCGGACTCATTCATTTGCGCGCATATCGAATCCTTTTTCGGTCCCCGCGCGGTCGTGTTAGATTTGTGCGCCTCGAAATGAAAAATGAATGCCTGAGTGACATTTTAGTGCGCCTGATTTACTTTGTTTTTTTTTTCTTTTGAAATTTTTATGGAAATAATCAGATGTCGTTATTGGGTCGAATTTGTATCACATTCCTCATTCGCCATAGGGAAATTCAACGTTGATAAAGTTGTTATGAAAAAGCATTTAGGGTTATTTTGTTACAGCTTGCAATAGCCGTGGGCGTGACAATTTTTACACAATTCCTTAGTCTGTAATTGGGAACTGAAAGTTTCGTTTTTACTTTATTTCGTTTTAACGGCTGAATGTGTCTGAAATCTCCGTAATTTATGAAAGGAATAAAACCATATTACGGTAGTCTATGAGCAAAGAAGATAGACATGATAAAGTTAGAAATCAAATTACTTGTAGATTTTCGTAATGAAACAATTGTTTCATATGATGGTGTATAGCTACTGTTTTCTTCTCTCTGTAAGTTTTCTCTTTCCCAATAATTGCTTTTGGCCAATAAGTAATAAAGAAATTAAAAATGCATTTATGGATTTTTGCCTTTGGATGGTTTCGTAGTATTTCGTCCAATAACTACAATTCCGTATGGATACCATTATCTATTGCCTTGCGTCAAAGCTCAACCCAAGCGTATACGTCCCCGTTATCTTTGCCGCTCGACCATTGATCTCCGAATTAAATCTCGCTCCACAAACTTTCCCTCGATATCATCTATCTTCCACACACACAAAACCCTGCAAACCGTACCAAAAGCAAACTTCCTGCGTTTCGTTTCGCATATGTTTAACTCCTTCCGAAATTTCCCATGAATTATTCATCCCTTTCTCACCCCCCAAAATCTACCCCTATCTCTTACCGAAATTCGCGAATCGGGAATGGGGTGGAGTGGGTGTAAGGATAAGGTTCAAGAGGATATCAAACAAAGCGCGCCCTCCCTCCCATCCGTGGTGGAAAGAAGCAGCAAGATTCGCCTCTGGAATCGAGGCCGAAAGCGACCTTCCTTCATAACAGTTCCCTCTCTGCATCCCTCGACCTGCAACAGAACCCGAAAATCACGAACACTTTCTCCGGCGCCCGCCAACGCTTATAGAATCGTTTTTGGAACCCACGGACCGTGTCGCTCGCGTGACTAATATCGCCCAGAAAAAGTCCCTCGCCCGCCCGCCTCCTTAGCCAATGACCACTATTGACCCTTTCTCTTACTGCCAGATTCCTTTCACTTCCAGCAGCCATTTCCTTCGCTTCCTCTTTCAATCCATTCCTGCGGATCAAAACATAATAGAAACGAGAAAAGCGTCTTTTGGAGGTGATAGAATGGATAGCCTAAACTGACGCGTTGTCTACTACATGCTCTACGAATCTTCTAGTCTCGGCATCCTTTACACTCGGAAAGCTTATCATTAACTATAAACGTTTGAATTAAAAGTATAGTTCACATGGATCAATCCCCGATGTGCTCCATTAAGTAAACTAAACTAAACGTACCATTTCTAATTTTCAGGTAATTATTTGGAAGTCGTATATGAGTAAAAGGCCTCGGACAAGCTAGAGGTTTAGGCGACTCGGGTAAAGATATTTGTTCCACAATAATTAGATATAAAAACTATATGCCACGTACTAGTCATCTTAACCTAACAGGTCTAACAACCTGCAGAAGGATCTATAGAAAAAAGGAAAGTGTAACTAATTTTTATATCAGGATATCATCAGCATCATCATCATGATCAGCCAATTTCAGCTGTAAGTTCCAAAAGTATTTTCCAACTCTATTTTGAGCTTCTCGTTGCCATGTTACCCCAAAGAACAAAGATGTCTCTGTTCCATCTGTCTAACCGGATAAAATTTAATAAGAATACGCAAAGATCGGCCAATGATTACACTAGTGAATTTTGGTAATCCACCCCTGATGAATATATCTGATGGTAGTACGACTTGGCTGTGTCTATATAAGACGTTCCAGTTGAGCGTAGATTGGTGTCTTAACACATCCGAACTTTCACAACAAAAGAGTATCGAAAGAAGAGGAGAAATCTTTCGAGATATCAATCGCGAGTTAAATATCGCGTTGCGTAAACAGGCGCGTGCTCATAATTCTAAACGGGTGAGGCGTGAAAGGAAGTTCAGAGTCGTACTTTACTCGCATTTCCTAATTCGTTTCTCGGAAGCCAGCCATCGTGCTTAAAACCGTCATTTTCGCGCCAATTCGAAAGTTTTCCGAGCCCCATTTAACCGTCTGTTCGATACATCGCCGATGCTATCGATTTGGCGTCCTCTCCAAGTTTTACAAGCCGGTATTTCATCGAAAATTTAGCGGCAACTTCAGCATCCGAAGGGGTGGGTGGAAATTTATCGCGTCCCCCCTCAAGGCGAAGTTGCTTCATCGTTTCCAAGAGAAAACATCGCTGATTGGAATCTTACGGAGGGAGATAATCAATTGCAAGAACCATCGGAAGGTATCGGAGGGTAGAATCGTACTGTTTGGATAAGTGGGGGCCCCCGGGGGTTTCGTCAGGCGACACAAGAAGCATAATCCGCGCATGAATGCTTCGTTTGCCAAATTCATAACCCAATAAAACATTAACGACGCTGCAAGTTCCAGTGCGTATTGTCCCGCTGAATGCGACTCTATTGACCATTTCTTTCTCGGGGGATCTTCAGCCCCTGCACTTCGCGATGTTTGCCGCCCCTAATTCTCCCTTCTTCCTCTCTTTCAATGTAGTTTAGGATCGGTCCAAGGGGTTTGGACTCCTCCCAAAGCGGTGTCCTCTTCATTAGAGACCACTTCTCTTCCCCACCGATTTCTCCTCCTATACTTATCGTCTCCCCTCACATACGCATTCGAACCCTCCTTTCTCCTCATATCGTTCTCTATTGATCTCTCCCTTGGTTTCATTCTCTCCCTCACGAGGAAAGATGAAGGCCCAGTTTACGGGAAACATCCGCGTGGGGTGTATACGACGGGTGGTTACCGACCTCCTCATCTCCTCTCCAATTAGAGCCACTTGTGACGTCGATACGTACGTTCTGGAGGAGAAAAACCCTTGATATCACCACCAATTACCGTTTTTCCATTGGTTTTTCCCCTCCCCAAGCGCGGGAGCCCTTTCATGAAATTTCCTTTACATACTGGAGGGATTTTCATTGTGTTCTACTCCGGCATAGTTTTATTTTTTATTCTAATCCGTTCCGGATATTAAGGTACGTAACGTCTGTATCGGATTTCTCTCCGAAAGCGAAAGAGTGCGGTAATTTTTTCTCTCGGTCGGAAAAATTTTTGCTTGTATCGGCTTTTTCCCCTCAAAGGTTTCCTATCCGGAGATATGGATGATTATTTTAATACCGTGGGCCACTATTACCGCTGCGCAAAGGATAATTTTGGGGGAAAAGTATCGGCTGGGAATGAGGATGATTTCGGATGAACTTTGCGCGCGGTATGCGGGGAAAAAATCATCGAGTGTCTAGGTAATTTAATGCAGGAATATGTTCCTGTGAAGAGTATGTGATGTGATTCCCAAGGGTGGATTCCCACCGCCCTTTTCCTTTTGCGTGGTTTACGGAGTTATTGGCCGAGCGTTTTATCGGATTAAACTTTTTTCCTCTTTAATCCGTTTGAATTACTCGAGTTACTGTTTCATCCGGATTTGGTTAAGACCTTCTGCATGTTCATCAAATCTTTTTCTTTTATCCACGTATTCTCTGGCATTCGCTCCGGAGTATTCGTTGGTATTTTCTGAAAAATCCGATTTGCGACGTCACGGACCGTTAGCCTTTTGGAGTAATGGCCCTTTCTAGGGTAAAGCAGGTTCACTTAACCGTTAGGGTCAGCAGTATAAAATTTTATCAGTACTATCTTTAAATATGTAGTATCCCAAGTACTTCTTCTCATTCACATTATATATTTTTTCTTAATAATCGACCAAACCATACTCTGAAAAGGTGGTAACCATTACCAACAGAATATCTTATATTTCTTCATGTCATTTTGGTTTTTTACGTGTAATCTATCATCGCTGGCCGGATATCGTGGAAAAACATAATGTAGTAAGAGAAAAACACTTCGTAATTTCCAGATAATGCGTTGGATGCTATTGAAATAGTGTCTCCTAACAACCTGATAAATGAGATTACAATTTTTAATCCTTCGCCACTCCAGTGTCTGCTAAAAGTTAAATGAAATAACATTTTTTATAACAATTCTCCTCTCCTCACCTTCCCTTCGAAACTTTCTGTGTATAAGTGATTGCGTTTCCTGTATATTTTGCTGATGATGGTATTTTAACCGAAACCGGAAGTTGAATAATATCTTATGAGGAAATTACAAAGTTTTTTCCCATAGTTAATTATCTTTTTACGTATTTAAATTCAATTTATTAATTCGCGCAGTTTTTCTATCACCCGCGGATATCGCAGAAAAAGGAACGTTTCGGATATTGTGTCCGAGTCGCAGTAAAATTTTTCTACTCCCTTCTCATACTGGGCACGTACATTCATGAGTGCTTTCCTTCGCAAACTTTTTAGTTTCGCATTTTTTACAAACTGTACCTTCATGTTTCCCCTCATCCTATCATTCTCTACGAGAAAGATGGACGGCTACATGAAAAAGTTAATCCCTCTACAAAAAAAAATACTTTCAACGATCAGAAGACGCCGACTCTGCGACTTTAAACCGCGCTAAATATAGCGAATATTTCAGGACTCCCTTCCTAATCCTTTCCGTTCGCATTTAAATTCTTCGGGGAGGAGATCGTGCCTAGTGGAGGTTTATATTCCCTCGCTAGAAAACGCGTGTGTCAACCTCCATCTTATCCCCAGCCAAGGCCAACGCTGAGAGATCTCGACCTTCGAGGAAACTTTTTTGAAACTTTAAACCACCGAGCAGCCTCCCTCTCTCTCTCTCTCTCTCTCTTTCGCAAGACGCGAAAATGAAGCCGCGGATCGGTGACGGTGACTTACATCTCTCTCGGTAAACAAAAGGCAGGTGAGGACTTTCTTTTACGTAAAATGTCCTTATAAATCCGTTGGCCTGGAATCCTTTCTCTTTTTACGTGCATCGTCCCGTGTGAAACCCCCTTTCGTCTCCCGTCTCTTTCTCTCCCCTTTATCTCCCATTTCCCCAAGGGCCCGGATTTATATTCCTTGTTCCCCTCACGAATCTTTGAGGAAAACTTCTTTTCGCCTCTCTGCAAAGTGTACCCTAGTTTCCTCTCCCGTATCGAGCGCTCCCGCCGGAGATGTAAAATAGCGATCCGAAAAATAAACAGAGGCGCAAGGACGAGTTCCGCCGTTTATCCCCTAGTTTTCGGTTTATCAGGTGGGTCACGTTCGCCGTCTTTAATCATCCGCGAACAGGGTCAGCCGGGGGTTTTTGTCGTCGAAATCGATGAGTTTACGCCCCTAAAAGCGTCGCGTCTTATATTCCGCGCGACCTATATACCGGACGGAGGAAGCCGGTAGATTTGGGATTTTGTAATCCTTGCTAGTGGTTAGTAGTTACCCTAATGTCTCAGTTGACACAAAGGCTATGTAAAACGGAATTCAATTACCTAGTGATCTCACTGTAAATTTACTTTTAGGCAATTTACGATTGTGACATCACAATGAACCTTTTTATCTAGCGTTCCTTCAGAAAGGTTAATTTTATTTAAAATCATAATTATACCAGTCGTTATCAGATTCAAAATAATACCAGCAGTTCTATGAGGAAAAACCCATTTCTCTTGTTATTATATATGTATGTACACTATTAACCTGCCCACATCTTTCGTTAAGTACTGCTAAGTGAAGGTCCTAGAAATACATTCTTACCAACGTCTTTTACCGAGAAAGAAGTCCACAGTGTAAGTGGATAAAGGCGTGAAATCAATTAACCATGGTTTTTTTCCCATCCCAAAATAAAAATTACAAGTACTTAAGTAAATATTAATAATGCTGAAAACTAATTATTTACTTACATTGGTTTTCGTAAATATCAGAAGGCATACGAAGCAAAACTGCTCTTGGGTTCATTGGGAGCTGTATCAATTCCAGTGCTTTTATAATTAACATTTAATTATTTTTATGCATGAAACCTCTACCTCTATCACCTTTATTTCTATCAGCCCCCATTTTTTATCATCCGCTTTTCCCAATTATATTCGTTTAATATGAAACGCTGGTCCCCAAAGATGTGGTTAAGCCTCCATTTATGGATGTGTTTTTTCCTAACAAGGACTTTTTATCTCTACCTTCCCCGAATCGATACTATACCCAATTCGGTTCAATTACGACGAAATCTCCAATCGAATAAAGTAATGGTTTGATGGTTACATTTTGGGTGGAGTTATCTTCTCAAGGATTGGTTCCTCTAACGCCTTTTCCTGATACGGGACCGCCCTTACCTCTCCTCCAACTCTTTTGCCCACCCGAAAAACACTCCTTATCTCCCGTCCCGTCTTCTTACCTGTCTTCCTTCCCCTTGCCTCGTTTACCTCTACAACACGGGCCAAACTCATCTCGTTTCACCCCTTCTCCCTTCGGCTTAAAGCTGTTCAAGAGATTAGAATCTTCTGTATTTCATTCCTTCCGTCCCTTCCTCCGAAGAAGGATCGGGAGTACCCCAGGGTCTCGTCCTCTCTCCACTTTTTTTCACTCCCCCTTTCTCTTTCCTTCGTTACCCGAGGATACGACCGTCCTGTCACCTCTTTGACGTCCCCTTAATTTCTAGACCTCCTAAGAAATAAAGGAAAACTCCTGCTGTTTATCGCCTTAACTCCTTCAACAAAATTCCCCATTTGGCAAAGCGGGAGTTAAAGTCTCCCTTTGGTACAGCATGAAGACTTAAAGCAAGGCTCGTTATTCACCCGACTTTCTCGGCGGCGTTTGTCGTGTGTGGTCCACTCTTATTGCTTCCACGAAGTTTTTCAAAGGGGACTTCCTTATGTTCGGGTCTCGTCATACTTTCGTGGACCACAGCGGTAGGGGAAGTGCCTGTCTCATTCCCTCCCAGAGATCTCTCAATCTATTCGTGAAACTTTCCGGTCGTGCCTCTCGGAATTTTTTATCGTCGCAATTTCCCTTTTGCCGGATAAACCACCCACGTTTTAAAGCCCCCCTCATTCGTTTCGGGCGAGAATGAAAGGGAGATTGAGAGCGGGCGCTTTTGCGTTAATGGAACTCTTTCCCTCCGCTATCCGCGCCTCGTGTTTTCTAGTGGCGATCGTCTCACTCGGATTGTCTCCCGCTATTTATCGCACCCACACTCCGCCCCTCCATCAATTTCCTTTCCCCCACAGAACGCCTTTCTAAGTATTAATCCAGTTCTGCAGAACCCCGGTTATATGCGTTCTCTGGGCCCTCGGAGTTCCGACAATCGGACCGCACCGCATTTTCCTGGAATTTTCATATCTTTTTCTGAGAAGTATTGGGGAAGTAGTAAAATATCTCGGTGTGTGGCTTTTTTAGATGGAATTACACAGATATTAGCTCCATAATAGCGATTGGAAGTGGGTGATACAAACAGCTTCGAAAGTTAAAAGACTGTAAAAAGTCTTTAATATTCCTAAGGTTGAAGATGTTGGGTTTTCAGTTTTTGCTCCTAACGTTTTTTTCTGCATTACTTTAAAAATTTGGGCTTTAGCTATGCTAGCACAGCGGTCATTCGGTGTAATTTTTTGCTCAGTGAGTTCTCCTCGTGTTAAATCAAAATTTCTTAGTTCCAGGAATGAAGGCATCCGTGCTTCGTTATTACGCGTTTTCTCTGGTTTGAGGATCTATTTTAAAACTGTGAAGGATGCTTCATTGTCCTCTGTAATGGCAAAACTAAGTTCGATTGTTTTGTAAGTTTATTAACTACATTCTTCATTAGTGATGCATATTTTTGATTTTTATGGCGATGTAATAGACTGATATGTTGCGATCTTGATGTAATTTTGGTGATTATGATTGCTATTTATGACTCGTTCGTTCATAAAATGATGTGATGTAATTGATATTATTTTCCGAAAATATTTCCTTTGCCAAATCTTTGGCAGAAATGTTTCTCTTATGTGACTATAACGTACAAGTTTTATGAAAGAATCGCTTCCCTTTAAAACAGCGAGATTGGAGTTCTCGCCGCCTTTGTCAACCAAGTCCTCTTTCTACATTAACATCTGCATCCTTTGTGAAAGCGACATTTTTAAGCGACCTTTCTTCCTCCGTCCCTTTCCTGCGTCGCCCGATTTATTCTCTGAGGGCAAGCGCTGTTTACTTTTTCGCGTCAATTAAGTTTATCGAAAGAGGCTCATAATACCCAATTAAGGTGCCGAGCAAAAGTGCCCCATCTCCCGAGCGTTAGCATCTCTTTTCCGCGAGCCGAGCGTCCTAATCAATAATTTACGATTTCGGAACTTTTGACCCCATAATTTTCAGACTCTCCCCAGCTTAAACCTCCTAACTTAGGGTTTCGCTTACCTATTTTCAAAGGTGTAGCGATCAATTAATCCTCCCGAAAAACCTCCTTTCTCCTCCTAAACCTCTCCTATCAAAAAGGGATGAACATCCACCGCTTCCGTTATCGGCGAAAAAATCTTCCGAAAATTCTTTTCCGGAACATTTTCTCCATCAACCTTCCTCTGCGTCCACCAACTACGTATTCCGCCTCCATCGTCTCAATCTCTTCGTCTTGGAGGCAATCCAGCCTCTAGGGTCTTCCAAGAAGAGGATGGAAGAGATAGGTGTATAGGAAATGGAACGGGTGCGGTATTCCGGAGGGGTAAACATGTAGGAAGAGGATTAGATTGAAGCGATGAGAAGGGACGTGCGAGAGGGTGATCTACGGGGAGGAAATGGATGCATTGAAGTCTGGGGAAGGACAGGGTTCGGTCGGGGTGACAGATTTCGATGGAAGACGAACAAGAAAGGCGGGCAAGAAACTCGGATCTTGTTTGCCTACTCGGAGGAAGGTGCCTGGTTACGCCGAGCTGTTCAAAAGTTTCTGGACGCTTTTAGGATAATTTCGGCGGTCGAGTTTATTTAGGACCTCATTCCTTCAAGGATGTCTAAAAGAGGTAATTAGGACCACCCTGTTCCGAAACTAAACTTCTGCGTGATCGATTTATCCTGAAAGAAGCGATGGTTACTGCAAAATTGGTCGAATTACCAAACTATCGCATGTGACTTGGAACTGTACCGCCAATGATCTTGGATTGGTTTGGGTCTTGGCTTATAATTTTGTCTGGTTACTATGGTAGCTAACATAACATGACTGGAATCCGTTGCGGTTCTTTTTATGTTTGTCAATTTCGGGGTGTTAAAAAGGAAGGAGGTATTATACAATGCTACTTCTAGACGAACACAGAACAGCGGTGGTAGGCTAACTTAGTATTTCCTACGCCATCGAGGCTAGCAAGTACCCCTGGTGTGTGAGACGTGCGTGAGCGTTTGGGAATATATATCAGAAAGATACCAACCAATGTGGAAGAAGTATTTTCGTGAACGTATTTACAATTTTATTTGGAAACGGAGTTTCTGGGTCGCGATACAAAAAGAGGTTTTGACGTTGAGCGAAAAGTTTCGGAAATCTACTGGTTACGGTTGTGTTCTCGCAAGGAAGTTAACGTCGTCTGAGATATCAATGACGCCTGGCGCACGGCGGCGGAAAGGCCTCGCAATCTCGCGGAGAATCTCGTAGGACGAGGAAGTTGGACGGCGTGGGAGGAGTTCTTATACCCCCACTCCGCCGATTACTTTCCCCTTGGCAAGTACCATTTCAGGCGACTGCGAGCATCATCCCTTCCTGGAGAATTCCCTCCGCTTTCCACCTCCTCCCGGACCGTTAGATGTGCATTTCGCTGGCTAGCGCGCGGGTTGAAGGGGAAAAAGAAGTGTTTGGAGCCAGAGGGAATTTGCGGGGTTGGGGAGGTCAAATCGGTTTTTGCGATTTCTTGTGTATTCCTCTTCCCAGGAAGGTTGAACGAGGTCAGGAAAAAATGCATCCCTCGGAGACGGCGCTCGCTGTCGTTGAAAATGTAGTGGATTCCTTCCTGCATTTTCTTTTTTTCTGTTTCCCATTTTTGTCGGATACGGCGAAAGAGTTGTGGGCTGAAGGGGAAATAGGCAGTGTATCTTACCAAGAAACTGTCCTAGGATCTCTCATCTGTTGAACTAAGCGGTTCAAAGTATTTCATGTGTGTTATAAACTAGGGATGGCAAACCCTTTGTGGTAAGAGAGGCATATTTGATAAATATAAGGGACCAATGTGGTACCATCGGATGAGACAGTAATGTTATCTATTTCGTTACGTCTACGATGGGATTAATATTTGAAATTATCATAAGTATCCTTAATTATGATTACTAATGAGCAGAATCCACATTTATCTACTCTACATTTGAAGTGATGAATATGTATGTATGGACATCGTCGTCAGAGGTCCGCACTTCAGCTGACACTTCAAGTGATTGTATTATCAAGGATAAGAGACTCTTTTGTGATGCACAATCCTGCGAAAGAATTACAAAAATGTCTTTATCTGTTGCAATAACCCAGTGGTAATCGGTGGATTGTCCCTAACATATTGTTTGGGCCACAATTCCATCGCTCGGATGCAAATTTGAGAAATTAAGGTATCACCTCGCCAGCGACTAGATTCGCAGGATTTTTGCGGCTTTGATTTAATCCAGCACGAAGTAACCATTTACGTCCAACTCTTCTGGAATCTCTCCCGCGAGAGTTACCGTGGAGAATCGGAGACGTTTCAGAAATGCACTTCCTCTGGATGGGAGAAATTATAACGTTCAAGGATATTATGCGTGAATGAGGGAAGGTAATAACCCAAACTCCGCTCTCTGCTTGTTTTAGGACAAAGTGGTAATGAAAAGTCGAGGGGGAGAGAGAGAAGGAATGCAGAAAAAATATCCACCCCCAGAAGTGGCTAGGTTTTCGGAGGGGAAAAGAAGAGTGGAAGGCAGAGCGAGTGAAGTTCCGAACAATGCACGTGGCTCACTAATTCTGAATAATGAGACCCGAATTGCCGTACTTGTTCGCGCATCTTGGAAGGGATCCAAAGTGGGTGGGGATTTTCGGCGAACTTCCCGTTAAGAGACTTTGCCGAAGTGAAAAAAAAGAAGATCGTAGCGTAGTGGGAGGATGGGACAGGGTGTGGGTGGAGGAGTGTAAAAAAAGGAGGCGAAGAGTTTGAAACGGATTACACTCCGAAAATCCCTCTTTGATTCCCTCCAAAATCGATTCCGAAATCTCCTTCACCGCAGAGTCTTCTATCCCCCGTTCCCTTACTCGCACTACTTAGGCCAACTTCCCTGGCCTTATTCCAGGAGATTTTCTCACGTGCGCCATCCGAAAGGGATGAGGAATATTTGGAAGAGGCACCAAAAGCGAAAGAGCGGTAACATGGCGCAGGCCGCTGTAAAGAAGAGGTGACTTTGGTCGCGATGGGGAAATAACTTGAGAGAACCTGATGGTGCATGAAGGCCTTTGGTCCTATGGATGGCGAAGCTTATGTCAGAAGGGCTCCTTCCGTTTTTGTTAAGCAAAACAGTTGGGGAACAATATGGTGCACAACAGTGAGTGATGCCGACATCAACCATGTTAATGGTGTGCTAAATATGTTTTAATAACCGGCCGCTGTGGTTATGCTCCTGGTTTCGGCTAGTGAGATTTTCCCAAGGAGAAACGGACAAGAAAAAAGTCTGACGGGACTAGGACTCGAACCCGGGTCTCCCAATTTCCGGTTGGCTGTTCTATCTCTATTTTTTCTCGTCTGCTTCTCGTTGGGAATTTTCCTAGATGCACGCTTTATGGTACCTAGTCACTTACGTAAATCCCTTTCCCATTGGGATTTTTTTCCGGTTAGGGAATGGTTGTTGTGTTCGTCCGATGTTATTATTATAATAATGTTATTATTATAGCTGCTGTAATTGTCCAGTAAATGAGTGTATGGGACAGTGGGAAATAAATAAAGTAAATAATTGAGTATTAAAAAAATTAATTAACGCAATTAACATTTATTTACTTCTGAGATTAAGGCCTTTACCTAGAAACTATGCTTGCTAAAATATTAAGGATAAGAATAAGGTATTTACTTTGCAAATTGAGGTGTCCACCTTATAACCCAAGGATTTCTAACACATGTTTATCCTTGGGAAGCTAACATATTGTACACCTCTTTGTGTACGCGTGCCATTGTGTGCGCGTGCCTTTCCCGCTACTTCCCACCTAATTTCACTTAGAAAATGAAAACGGTTTAAGATTTCCGGTATGTTTGTGATGGCAATCTTCGTGCTAATATGTTAGAGTATTTTTGTCTAGGGCTAACGGTGAGTCAGAAAACCTTGTTCGTGTATATTATACCTCTACCGCTAGAGTTGCTAGCCGCTGAGGACCCAAATACAAGACTCATTAGCTACTGCTAATGTGACTCTCCTGTAATAACCATCTGCCTTGTTATTAGTCGCTACATTATCCTTTAGACTAACCGTGCTTCGACATACTTTAAGTATGAACGAAGAAGTTTACGATAGCGAACTAGAATATTAAATAAATTTCTGAGGAAATGGTTTTTCTCTAGTTTTACTCCTTTCCCGACTTGCGATCATGGACCTTGGCCGTCTTTCGATCTAATCGTTCGAATATTCGTTTTTCCAACTCTTCTACGTGAACAATTTTTTGATTCGAACAGTTAAAGCCATGTTTTCGTCCACTCGATCATCCTTTTTACCGTCTCTCATTCATGGAACGAAACATTTTTCAACCTTTTTGTTTTCCTCGTCACCGAATTGACTTGAAGATATGAGATCCCTTTGTGTCCCTCCCACGGGCTCCTTATAAGTTACCCTGGTATTTTCCATTCAATTCCTTGACATGAGGGCAAGCGATGCTGATATACAGACAAAGGATACAGGCAGCATTATGAATATCGGATTCGAGATCCCGAAACCCATCTTCGGAAGGGTTTAGGTCCGCCGTTCGCTTTTGAGGGAGAGGAGGAGGTGTTGAAGAGGATGCGATAGGAACTGCCTTCGTCTTCCCCTCGCTCGTGTTTCCTTCTGCTGAAGGCAAGATAGATGGGTAGACTCGATAAGTTTCCTATCTTGAGGGAAAGCCGGAATTTTTAGGAGCAGCCTTCTATACGCGTGGCGGAGACAAAGGGCTCGCTGGAAGGGAAAGGAAAGGGACATAATTATAGGCCGCGATTGTCGGAACCGGCTGACGCGGTCGAACGGAATTGGAATGAGCCGGCGGACTCTCTCCGAATTTCGACATTGTCCTCAAATTTCGCTTCAAAGACAGTCCACCTGTAATGGATTTACAAACGGAATCCGGGATGCAGAAAGTAGGAAAACCCCTCGGGGATTCCGTTTCGAGTTGTAAGAGAATGTGGAAGGATGATGGGCACGATTGGTTCGATAGCCATCGCGCTCGTGAGTGCCATTGTATTTGAATGGACTGTTGCTTTTCGTTCGACTGGGTTTGATCCCATTGTGTTTTCCCGTGTCTTTAATTTATACCTCGCATGATTAAACTCAACCATGTTTTTCCATCATCCACGTTGGATGTTTCTCATTTGTCTTTTGGAAGGAGATAGAGATTAATGTATTCTTCTGTCTGAAAAACGTCTTCTTAGTTTACATTGTACTGCACAAGACTGTGATTTTATGCAACCTGGTTTTACTTATGCTGAATGAAGATGTAGTATTGATAATAATAATGATAATAACTTCTATAATTAAAACAGGAAGGTAGCCCCAATTACATTCATTTCAGTAATTATTATTATTGATGAGGACATACAACCATTCCCAAACTACAAAATTCCTATTAACCGGGACTCGAACCCGGGACCTTTGGGTTGGAACGCTAGAAGGCTAATCACTCCACCACAGCGGCCGGTATATTCACCAATACTTACTGAATTCTATGAAAATGTTCTTCTACGGGTTATTGTGCTGCACTCCCGTGGCCTCTTCTTAGAAATCTGTCTCAGTAAGAAGAGTTGTGGGGAAATACCTCATTCCTCATCCTAGTCAGCCTTATTCCCTCTTGAAAGCTTTTGATTATTAATTTTGTAGGGTTTGAGATGAAAACCGGCCTCCGGGCTGAATACTTTTCGAAAAACCAAGTCAGAGAATATGCCTCGATTTCAATCGTTGAAATTCCCTCCAGTCCGATCATTTCACAGGATCCATGCCGATTCAATTTTATTCATTTACGAACCCAAATTATTTCTTCTTTATAATCGCGTTTTACCCTTCATCCCAACAATGCCAATCCCTTAACCCCTTCCCGAGGCGGGACGTTGTTAGCGTCAACTCGGGGAATTCGAAAAGGGTCCGAAATCATCAGCAATTTTCGACGCCCGTTATAAATAGTCGAGGGATACCTTTTTGAGGGGATCGATAGTAAAGATGGGTGGTATGAGCCGAGTGCGATTTTTAATGGGAGTTCATTAGGCCCTCGAAGTACGAGGAAGGGGCGGAATTAATGGAAAAACCGGACTCGCCCATTGGCGGCCCTGTAGCCATGGTAACATAATCCCTTCCCTTTTTTTCGCTAACAGTCTAAATCGAAGGGCGGGAGTACCTTCGCGAAAGAGATATTAAGGTTCTCCCGCGCTCTCTTCGAAATCCCTTTTTCCTCCTTCGAATAAGCGTCAAGGGCTGCTTCGGGAGTAATTCTCAAACCATAATTACGTAACGGGAGGATGAGGTGGAGGCATTGGACCACTTTTAAGCCTCTTCCTTTTCCAATTGCGTCTCGAATCTTTCATCCTTTTCACTCTCATCCGTATCTTTAGCTCCCGATTGGCTCTTTCATTCGCATGAATGTGTATTATACATTTAAGCACTGCACGTCCCCCAACTTCCGTCCGGATAATGAGAAAAACACTTTATTCAGAGAAATGAGTGTGAATGACCAAGTCAAAGATATTTTCTAATTGATATATCAGTGTGAAAATATTTTTGAAAAGATTTCGTACGTCTAACGAATGATGGTTTAAGTTTCAGAAGATTATATAATATTATTACAGTGAATATAATACTTTTAAAAGATTTCCTTCCGAAGAAAAGGTGTTTATGTTTGTTTTTATTGTAATTTTTTACTTTCTGCATATCTAATTGTTTTCTCTTTTTATTTTTAGGTAAGTTTCCATGGTTTTTGGGATAGTTATGCATGACAATCCACCGCGTTAAAAAGTGAGTACAATCTATTATATTCATCTGGACCGTTAATAAACGTTGAAAGGATTATACTATTTATAGGCGATTTTATCCTTATCGTGGTTGTTGTCACGGTGATTTTACCATCATTTTTATTATTCATCATAATCGTTTATTCTAGTATTATTATTGGTGACTTTATAATAATCGTTCATCAATTCTCATTATAAAATTCCTCGGTACACCTAGTTTCTTGATCATAAATTATAATCAAGTATTTTCAAACTTAAGTCGTTCATATTCAGCCACATTTTTTAAATTTTGCTCTCCTAAATTCTGTCAATAAAATGCTCCCTTGGTAGCAATATTATTTTTAAACCGCCGATTCCGATTTCTATAACTTTCTCTCGGTACTGCGGGGAAGAAACTTAATTTGGGAAGGTTTTTGAGTCATGCATCGCGAAACACTTAAAGCAAATATCTTTCGGACCCGTTCGAATTCCTCGCTTAAAAATAATTTCCGGTGATGCATGCAACGTGACTGTACCCCTCGGTCAGTTTACTTTACAAAATCGATCAGCTTATGACGATGTGTCATCGAGAGAAATTTCTTAGGCGGATGCGACGGTAACGGTAGACGGCATCGATAGTAGAGAATCCTCCGTCGTTTCCCCCCTTAGTTTCACATTTTCGAAAGGATCTCCCGTCTGTCTTGTCTCGAGAGTCCGTCGCGACATGCTTTCTTCCTCGAAAGCGGAGATTTTCGAGACGGTGTGACTCGTGCTTTGACCTTCTTCTGCCTTCACTCGAAATGCCATCCGTGGTGACTCCAGCAGGAGACACGCGCCTCGCCTTTGACACACTTCGCCTTGCACTTAATGTGACAAAGGAAATAGGTGAGCGATTCCGAGGGATGCAAGGAGTGCGCGTCGCGACAATCTCTCCACTTAATCCTCTCTCGCGTGCCCTTATCTCCCGTGCGATTGCTCGGTTTCGCATCGGCTGCTATTCCGGTCAGCACGCGTGGAAAGAAATGCGTCCGAAGAGGACAATTTAAGAGGCTCAACAGGTGACGGTGGTACTAAAGTCCTCTTTTTGCTGAATTTTTTTCGTTGCTTCTCCAAGTATTTGATCTTTTTAAGGGGATTTATGAGATCCATTGGAACTGGAATCTAGATTGCCGAATCCGCTGGTTCTTATAAGGAATAAAAGCGTTATTTTTTCTTCTTAAATCCTTTCTTTCGTTAAACTATCATTGACTAGTGTTCATATAGGTATTTTACCTGCGCTATTACTAGAATATCCTTCTTATGCTTGTCAAACGAGGTAGACCTTTAACAACCACTGCCCTAACTCTGCCCTTTGTATTATACGTTTCATTTAAGTATCGAATTTTAGAATATAATCGAATAATTTAGCCTCACTTGGTGGAACGCCATAGATAAGAAATGAAAAACTCGATAGTTTTCTGTAAGTAAAACCTGTGTGGAGGATGGGATGGGATCCTTCCTTTCCTGCAAGTAAAACCTGTGTGAAAACTACAAAGTTTTTCATCTCTCGTCAAATTTTTGTATGTTTGTAACGCAACTTAAAGAAGACAAAGAAGCGCAATTTTTCAGATTTGTTTAAAATAATTAGATCGGTGAAAATTTGTTTTCCAAACCATCCGAAGGACCCAAAATTTTCGCTGCGCATGAGAGCATTCGTAAAAATAATGGGGAAGAATTAATTAAATAAAAATATGAAAATGTGGAAAGTTTGTCCATTTCTGGAAGACCTAACTTTCAGGGGAACGGTTCATGAATGTTTCACATATGAAAACTGGACTTAAGTTTAACTCAGATTGTATAATAATATTAATTTTTAATTTGCTCTGGAATCTTCTCATGGAGCAGAAAATATACTAAACTTACCAGAGAAATACAAAAAGATTACATACTTGTTTCATCATTCGCTGTCGTTGCTCGTTTTCCCAGCAGCTGTCTCCACATCCTAATTGATACTTCATTTCCTTTGAATTTGTATTCCGAAATGTCAGAGTGGAATAACAACCCGATTAACTTCTTTTGATTGTAAGCCCAAGTTCACTGCACTGAGAACGCTTCTCTTCCATTCACTGACTCGTGGGTGTGCCTCGTTTCATTCAGCCCTCCTCTTTTCCATCTTTCATATCGCGAAGGGCTTTGGAGCATCTTCGCATTTGGCAAAAGAAAATTCAGCGTCTGCGTGAGAAGAAGCAGCCGACGTATATATCATAAAGAATGCCCGAATCTTAAAATTGCTCCGTAATTCCATATGAGGAATAGGCGATGGTTACTCTTTTTGTCGGCGCGGGAGAACATCCGCCAAATAGGACTCCAAATGAAAGGAGGATACCATTCGCGTCCAAGAAGATCCTCCCTGTGTTTTGCCTCGTTAGCGAATGCTAACCTCGAGACGCCAAATCAAGAGCCATTCCGACATCATTCACTTCCCCAAACTGCCCGTTTCGGCGAGACGGCTTGGAATAAAAACGCGCATCATAGGCCAGCGACCACGTCATTGCTGGAAAAGATGACTTTAACATTCGCGCTGAGCCATCATTCATGATCATCTCTCTCTTTTTGTCCTCGGCCAAAGATTTTTCTTCGCCTCATCTATCCACATCGATCTTTCGTGGGGTTTAAGGAGTATAATCTCAAGACTAAACGTAATATAATATGGCGTTTCTGCTGTTTTTTTCCGTGGTAACCAACCAATCGTCCATTTTGTACTGTATGATTGCGTTTTTTTTTTCTCATTTTATGTATTTTTCTGATTTTCTCATGCACTCATCGTGTCTTATACACCATACGAATTCAGATAGTTCCACCTTTCCTTTTCGGATCATTTTCGTGGTAACCAAGCAATCGTCCGTTTCGTCCCATATGCTTGAGTATGTGTTTTATACTCATTTTGTATTTTTTGTGTATTTCATGCACTTATCGTCCTCTAGCTCTTACACACCAAACGAATTCAGCTATATCTACCTTTCCTTTTTGGATCACCAACAATCCCCCTGATAGCCATTTTCGTCACTTTCCTTCGAGTAATTTTCTCCATTCAAAAACAACGTCTTTCGCATTTAGCTCGGGGATCTAATTTCCATGGATGTTCATACACTAGCCTCATATCGATCGTTTACTTTTTCTGTTTTGCTCACATGTGTTCCCCAATACGCAATCTACTGCAACTTTGAGCTTCCTAAGTAGGCACCCGAAAAGAAAGCGGAGCGTGGAAAAGCCTAAGGCTCTTTGAAATATCTCTTACCGAATTTAGAAAACTGTTCGCTAGTTATACATCTCCTTATATGCGACAGCGAGTCCCAGTTACCGTTAACCGCTTCAGCCTAACGAAACTCACAGATCCTTTTAACGGAGAAGTGTGTCTCGGGCTACCAACTTTGGAGAAAATCCATTTTGTGCATACCGTATGGGACGCGAGTGTGGGAATGGAACGGGAGGCTGACTTACGAAGACCGCGAGAATTTTTTGCCGATATGAACGAAATATTTATGTAATGTTCGAGGATATGAAATTAAACAAAAGTGAAACGGGGTTCGTCGGAGCAAGTCTCGTGGTCTCTCTTTGTGAGTAGAGTTTTTCCTCTCTTTCTCTCTCCTCAAATCGGTTGCGAATCTTTGCAGTAGATAAAACAACTCTCACAGATGGTGTGCGAAACTGGAGATATCTGGTAGGGCGTGGGAGAAAGCAATTCGAAATGAAATCGAAACGTGGGTTATTTTAGGTCCAACGTGGGTGCGAAATTTTGCACCTACAATTGCAGATCGTTGACCCAAGGCAGGGTTCTAATGGCGATAATTATATAATCGTTCCGACCATTATGTATCCAAAGAAGCCTCGGAGGCCATCGAACCCACCCGAACATCTGTCGCCAAAGTGTGTTACACTTAGCCGATTTCCATTAGCTGAGGAAGGGCCGTAAGTACCCGGTGGAACGTAATCGGTAAACACAGCCATAGTAATGGAAATAAATGTTAAGCGACCTACACCATATTTATTCAATATAAACTTGAACGAGTTCCACGCAATGAATATACACAACAAGACCGGTTATGTAGAATAACAATTTGAATCGTATGCATAATTTAGTCAAAAACGATAGTGATTTTCATTCTGTAAATATGGTTTAGAATCGGTTTCCCAAACTGAATGCCAAGGAGATTCATTTCTATTAAATGAACTACTTAACCTCGACATGTCACTATATTCCTTCAATTTTATTAAAAATTTTCACCTTTAACCCTTGTATTTTTATAGCTAAATCATCCAAAAGTTTCAACGCTGCTGAATAAATTCTTCTTGAGACTTTGACCGTTAATAATCTGTTAGTAAGTTGGTGCTACCTTCATGGACTAAGTGTACTCGGAACTAGTCCTGTACGTGTCTTATTCATGCTAACTACGTTCGCATCGCTTCCTATTCGTATTAGGCTGTATCTAGTCTCTCTATCTCTCGAGCAAAGGATGAGGCTTAAAGATTTCGGATATCTGAGGATCTTCCAACCCGGCGAAGAAATTAGCGGTCTCGCAAGAAATAGCCGAGGGAAGGCAATGTGTAATGGAACATTTGTGATTGTCCTTTGAGCCTGCAGCCATCTAAGCCTCCATTTAAAGGTGTGCTTCCTTTAATTAAAACCTCGAATCGTCTCCTAAACGAGTTTTGTTTGTCCCCTTTCACTTTCCCCAAGGGTTGAGCAGGGATGAGTTATGCTTTGTTCAAAACTTCCGCCGAGGTAAGACGCGATTTCCGGACCCTGCCTCCCTCCATCGACCCTTTGTTCCTGCGGGATATTCGCGGAGAATAAGAGAGGAACGAAAAGATGGGGGAAAATCGCTAGGCAATCGCATCCCACTTTTGACTAATTGGTTTATGAAGAAATCCAATTACCTCGAGTAGTTAGCAGTGCAAAAGAAAATCGCATTACGCCACTTGAAGCGTGGAGTGCTGGGAGGGACAATATCCACAAGGTAGCGTGCAACTATCTATAAACCCTTTTCCGAATGTGGGACGAAAACCAACGTATTCTGCTAAGGAGAACGGAGTGGTGTACGAATAATTCGATTTTTGAGTCCTCAAAGCCCTAGATACCTTTTGAGATGGTGGCAGGATCTTGAGAAACTTCCTCTTGGGTCGAGGTGAGAAAACGACTAATGTGCTCTTAGAGATAGAAGGGGGAGTTTCCTTTCTTTTTAAATAAGATTCCTTTCACTCAAGTATTTGTTGCCAAGAGATTTCTCTTGTGGAATTTGTGTATCTGCAATACATCTAACTTGATCGAATAGGAAGCTAACAGTTCCATTTTCTGTCGAAGTCAGACGGATATTGGTAACTTTTTACAAGATTTTAAAAGTACAGAAGTCACGTAGAAGTAAGGATATTAAAGGGATTAGGTTTCCTGACATCTTCCTTGTCAGTATATTGTCTTCCAAGGGAAGAGCTGATGAGTAGATGATTATGTAGAGCGGCCCAAGATTTTTAGAATCTTATATTTACAAACACATTTGAGCACTTTTAAACACTAAATACAATTAATCTATTCGCAAGTAATGTAATTACCGTAGCTATGTGTAAATAATCAATGTTTGAAGGGCTTCCTTCTTAGTAACTTCCGATGGGACTCGTCTATCTTTGCTCTGTTTCAGAAAGAGCTCCTTGATCTAATTAAATTTTCAACTGCAAATCAGGTCGTGCTCTAGTTGCAATGAAAAAGAACACAAGGTCCGGAAGATAATAGATGTATCCTGTTATCGGAAGAGGTTTGCAAATGTCTGCAGGTACGCTCGAGTGGTTTGATCTTCCGAAGAGTAAAAACAATGCCGGAGGGAAAAGAGCACATTTCGTAAGGAGGCGAAGCGGATTAATATCGCGTATTCGATTTCCGTGTCTCCGCTAATCGAATTGATGTTTGCGCGAGCGCATAAGACTCCGTTCCGTGAGTTCAGAGGTGAAGACATTCTTCTGGAATTTCGTGCAAACATCCTGCGCCGATGGCGAGCCATTTTATCTTCTATGCAAATCTCCGCGAGGGTCGCGCATGTCTCCCGAAGTCACGCAGAGCTACGAAAAAGCAATTCCTCCGTACTCCTCCGGCATTTCCGTTTTCTCGGCGGCTATCCGAAAAATTGGATCGTCCCAAATTACGCCCTCCATTATAGCCGCGTCTTCGTTAATGATTCCTCCGCGATGGCGGCAAAAATTTATATAATGGCTCCCTCCCAAGTTAAGGGCGCTAGACACTCTCAGCACGGTCTACCTTCCTCGTTGGTTTTTTTCCTCCTGCAAGTCTTATTACCGTAATTACTGCCCGTGCTTTTCTTTACGAGTCCGATAGCCACTCCGCGGTGATTGCTCCCCGGAGAGAGAACATCCCATAAAAACGGGCGGAATATTTCTCCTTTTTTATAGACGAATCCTTGTCCCTCCCGCCCGGGTTCGTTTTTCGAAACATCTCTCTCTCTCTCTTCTCTCATCATCATTAAAAAAGGACGTCGATGAGTTTTGGAAGGAATAAAAAAAGATCAGAAACGAATCTCCCATTCTCCCAGTCTCCCATTTGCTCCGCAGCCAATCTTTACGACGTCCTCTCATTTCTAGAGAGAGGAAATCGTTGAAAAAAGGCATTTTTTCGACGAGGTAGATAAAAAACTACGCCTTTGATAACGCATTAAAGATTCTGGTCGCGTAGCATCGTTTACCTGTTGTGTCGAGCGTTGAAGTCTCCGCCCCTCATCCCGACTTCACCATGTTAATATCCCCGATTCCTCCGTCTCCCCATTCCAAAAGACCAATGTATGAGATGGTGGGCGGTGTTTAGCTGCTGTTTTGTTTGAAGGGGGTAGCATTGAAGGTATATGCGAAACCGAGCCCTCCAATCTCTGTGGTCGTGTCCAGAGGGTGATGTGCGATAAAGCCCTCCCTTTATTTCGGTGGCGGCTGGCAGTGGTCGGCGGACCACTTCGCGAGGGTTATCAAAGGAGACACCTGCGCTTCGTTAAGCCTCTAAAATTCGAGATTTTTTGTGGATTTTGGTAGACCCGTATGCAGAATTGAGGGGATGATGCGAATAATCTTTATGAACGGTCCAATCAACTCTACCCTAATCTCGCAGTCGTAAAAAGGTGACTTATTGAGGGATCAGACGGGCAAACGCATGCTCCGGACGTATATCTTAACAGTTCAAGATGGCCCTGGTCAGCGAATCGACTCCTACGTTGGATTTATAGTCGAGTTTGGAGACTTTTTTTTACTCTCTTAAAAGCAGGACCGGTTTTTTTACCTCGGAAGTCGTAAACAACGCGCATGCGTCGGCAGTTAGCACCAAAACATGGCTTGGAAATATTTGGATAAATCAAGGTCCTTGATTTTTCTGAGTTACAAATGTAAAAACCGCTATAAACCGTTTTTATCAACGTTAAAGTCTCGAGTAATGCCAACTGTAACATAAATGAGAGATTTTTCTTTGTTCTTGAAGTTAAAACATTCAGTTATTAATGCTGAATCTGATAAAATAAACATCCAAGAGTAAGTCAGATACATGATTCGCCTTCTTGCAGTTATATTTGTATCTGCTGTGCATTTTGATATTTTTTGTTGTTAACTTGCGTAATTATTCAATGAATTACAAGAGAGCCAAATTACGTGAAAGTAATGAAACGTCTTTAGCTATATCGAGGGAAAGAAACTTGACGAAATCTGTGGAAAACTTCTGATGCCCATAAGAAGGTTTCATCTTACTACTAACCCGCAGTTTTGCCCACCGTCGCATTACAGCATAATCTGTTGAGAAGTTTCCCGAATCGATTAGGCATGCTACATTCTTGGAATCCATTGCACCGTTATGTTCCTCCAGTCATGATTTTCTTTCCTCGCCTCCTCAAAGGGCAAACTATGAGTCGGTCCGGAGTGAAAGCTTCGTCGCTTTAAATAATTCACCTGCGGTCCTTGAAGTTCTCCGTCTCATTTCCAATCTGATTCACCAAAGTAAGATGTGGCAGTTCTCTCTTTCTATCTCTTCGCGGGTCTCCCAGACCGAAACACCGTATTCTTCAGACGCCCGTCGATGCGAGTTCAGCATCCGTGACGCCTCCGAGACGTCATCGCCCGCCGTGAGTCCGCGTCTTGCATACACCTCCTTCCCCCTACCCATCCTTTCCCGTTCTTCTCCTTCGCCATCCCTTCACCCCACTGATTTACACGCGGCCCCGCGGCGCCATCTACATGCCATCCAATCTCCGGCGATGTTTGCCACATCGGCTATGAGGAGCAAGTTGTGCTGCGTATAGAAGAGTGTTGGGAGTTTGTGCTCGGAATAAATAGAGGGAAGAGGTAGGAAGGAGAGGGTTCAGCAGAGGTTGAGCGTGGAGGAAGTGAGTAGCATAGGTGAGGAACTGTTCTATGGGGAACGGAAGACAGAGAGGTTTTTTTGATGAAGTTGTAAAAAAAGCGGTGCCAATGAGGGACCCTGTGGCACCTCTAGAGAATGTCTGAGGAGGTTTTCCAACTCCGCTTTGCGTGTGTGCTTTGCCTTAGTTTTTTCGCCGGAATGGGACGAGAAAGGAGACGTGCCGCGTGCCTTTTGTTGAATCTCGGTCCCCCATTGTTTTTTTCCACCGCTTCTACACTCTTCCTTGTTTTCAGTATCTTTTTAAACCGGGATAAAAGGTACGGCGGGTCTAGAGGAACACCTGTGTTTGATTTGTCCACAGGTCACGGAGTGTTTGCAGTAATAATTCAGGCAGCCACGGGATTTTTTTAATTGAAATGTTTTCTATTTGTTTTCCTCCCTCTCCCCATGGGAGGAAGATTTTCGTTTCCGTGAAATAAAAAAAAAGACAACTGGTGCTCTAACGCCCCCCCCCCCCCCTCCGTTTCGCGGGAGTGTTTTATGGGTGCAGGAAAATACGGAGTTTTCAATTATTAAAGTCGTCAGAGCGCAATTTCGGGGTTGTGGCATTAATTTAAATTCCCGTCGACCCGTTTTGCGGGAGGGCGGGAGGGGAAACTTTGGCTGGCTATTTTTTTCCGACCAGACGTAAATTGACGCATAGCTTTCCATTTCGTATGTTTATACGACCGCATTTGACGTTCCGAATAACTGGTGATAATCTATTAAAATATTGCTGCCGATCCGTTTGAGTGGTTTTGTTTGCTCGTGATTTTGGACAGTGAGAGGACGTTCGTTACTCTCATTGACGTTTTGTCCACGCTTGCATTAATATTTGGGTAGGAAAAGTAATTAGCCTGCATTAATTGTCTCTTAAAAGTTCTTAATGCTCTAAACGCTTTAATTTCGGGGATAAATTCTAGGAAAACACCAAAAAATTATATTTCGTTGATATCACGCACTATAAATCCTTAATATTATACGCAAGCAATTCTACTCATAGGCATATTTTTCTCTAAAGCTCACAGATTCCATAAAATAACAATTATAGCCACGAAAAAATTTAAGTTCGACCATTTATTTAGAAAATAAAAGTTTATATTCTTCATCCACATCTACATAAGCACCATGCAAGTCGCTTTTCGGCATGTGGCAGGGAGTGTAAACACCAAGCGTTCCCTTAAGCTTATAGTTGTAGCTTATCGTCCACGGAAAGAATCCCTAAAACGACATATCGTCGCGTCTTTTTATCTTATTTTAAGCTCATTTTTGAAATAGCAGTATTGCGATGTCAAGCTAAATAACCGACTAGTATGTTTTTATTTTGATAATCGATCTTTTCCTTTCGGAAATCAATGTAAGCTATTCTTTTAAACGTTTTGTTTTCAAATTCTTTGTTTTTAAACACTATTGTTTACAGGTCTTATGGAATAAAATCTTTTCTCGCATGATCCGATTCAAAATTACGCATAAAGTCTTTTTCGAGAACAAGTAACGCGTTGGGAAAACATCACCTTAACGCCGTGTTTAAGAGGATCGTATAACCCGACGGATCCTTCATTTATCCATCGAACGAAGACCTTAGAGTACGTGCAGTCACGTACGATTTTGTTTACTTCGTTCCAAAAGCTGAGAAATAGCTACCCGTCCGGCAAACAATTTAACTCTTGAGGTCGCTCCCGGCGTAGCTCGTACGTCCAGAAAAAATGAGGGGGCGGAACTTATCGATCTAACGGTATTGAATAGATTTCCCACGTGGTCTACGAAGGCCTTCGCTTAATACACCGGAGTATATCTCTTGCCCCTCTGCTAATTCATCCTTCCTCGGCGCGAATATTTCTTAGCCCTTCTTATCGACGCTTAATTAACCCGAGTCTAGCTTAAAACGGGTTTTCCTGTAGGTGTTGTTCAGTGGAAGGGGCTTTGGAAGGTATTGGAAATGCGATTTGGGATTTGGTAAGAGTGTAGTGGGAGGGACGCACTAACTTGGCTCTTACGGGGCTTCCGCCGTCCATTCTCACAGAGGGGTAAGTCTTTCGTGCCCTGAAGAGCTAAGAGGCGCAAATTCCATTTTCCAGATTTGGGTTCGAACCAAGTTCCGGGATTCTCACATCAGAAAACCTGTTAACTAGGAGTATCCTGCATTTCATGCTCCTCATCTAATTCTAACACTTCATAGGAGGCACTTTTCGTCCTTCAAAAGGCATATATCAACAACATCGAATTGAGAAATTTCTTCACCACTTTCCAATGATATTTTTATTAATTCCTGATCTTTAATCAATATGGTTATACCTTACTTCGTGGAACGCCTTTTACTGGATGAGAAATTTGTTCTTCGTATTTTCTGAAGGATAATGTTTGGTGATTGTGTGGAAAATACGAAGTTCAATTTTCTTATTTATCCCATTCTTTAGTTTGGTATTCAGTTCACGAAATGGTATTTTTTTATCTGCTGAAATTTTGCACCTGTTAAGTAAAAATCTACGCATCAATCTATAGAAGGAAACGTATACTATACTATTTTTAGAGTATATGATATCCAATGTGATACTTGTATGATAATTATGCAACTAATTATCAATAACTAAGTCGAGGAAGACATTTTCGGACTCTAAACATACGTGGCAGTTATTTTTTTCTCGGAAGACGGATTAACATGTTTATCTGAACCGAAATATAAGTAAAAAATGCATTTTTTAAAGCGTAGTAGTGGCATATCAACCCCTATTTAATATTGGTTTTAAAGAGAACATATGTCCCCCCCCAAATGCTGAATCGGTCACTTATAAATCTTTTCTCGACCATCTTCAGCGATGAACCCACTACCATTAAGGAAATTGACTATATGGTTCAGGACGGAATAGTAAATTAGGGAGTTTTCTAATTAATGAGTATAAGGAACGTTTCGCAGCGTCAGTCACCCCTTCCATCGGTGGTGTTGCCTTTTTCTTCTTCAAGCGCTCACGTATCATCTCTTCAGTAGGTTAGCTCGTTGAAAAAATCGAGAGCTTTTGAAAGATATCGATCAGAGGAGCTATTCACTCGTTCGAGAGGTTATCGATTCTCCTACTTTCTTTCCATTTCCCCCGTCGCGGTGGAGATTAATTGTTGCTCTCTCTTTGTTTAGCTTTGTTTGTTGCGCGCCGTGATGTTTATTGTGACTCGAGTAACGCAATTAAGGCCGGGACTGATACCATATCATGCTATTCTGCTCAGATGCGTCCGTAAGCCAATAAAGAGCGTTCTTGGAATTGTTTCCGGGACTGGAGAATTTTAGCCCTCTACTGCAGCTTCCTCGGTGGTAATTTAACATCGCCTGGTTCCTAGCGACAGAACTTTAACAGGAAATAATCATTAATACACATAGTTACTTCTGGTCGTTCTTTGCGCTAAGGTAAGGTGTTAATACACCCCCTGCCATACTCCACTGTCGGCTCGCTGGCTACTAATCACAAAGTTGAAGTCTATCCCTTATGCTACCCCTAATGTTCTAGAAGTAAAGTATATTAATAAACATATATTTCGTTATTCAAAATAAAGTGCATGGTAGCCAGTGGATTGCTGGCCAATTTTTTTCCGAGCGCCATCGGGTTGATGACCCCCGATCACCAGCGCGTCCTGGGATGTCACTCCCTGCCTAACACCGAAGCCATATTGTTTTCTACCGAAGGGTGCGTGTACGCGGATTTCACTTTCTTTTTTTAACGATTTCGCCGTGTCTAGCGTGCTCATTGTCGCCGGACGTGCAAGGCACCCGAACATCCCCCATTTCGAGCATTATTTATTCGGTCGGTCCCAGAGATTTTTTTTTTTTTTTGCCGCGTCACTCCTCTATCTTTCCTTCTCACTTCATTTGTTTCGATCCGCTTTTATTGGCCCCGCTACCAGATGTCGTTCTCGCCCGTTTTTATTTATTTCCCCGCGGGATCGTTCGGTGGCGGAATTTGAAAAAATCCCGACTTTGCCGCTTTGACGGACGGATTGCAGCGCGTATTAACCGGTTATGGGCGCTCTTTTCCCCGCGCTCGCTGAAAGTGTTTACTCGTTCGGAGCCGTGAAACGATTGGATGCGATGCGGGCTCATTTAACACCGAAAAAAGCACGTTTCTTTAATTTACGAGGGAGATAACCGCTATCAATTACGCGAGAGTTTTTGTGTAAAAAATGCGCGAAGCGATTCTCTTATGCTTTTGTCGCATTCCGATGGTGATTGTTGGAGTGCAGTTATGGTCGCGCAGATCGTCGCAACAATGGGAAAATGCTCGTATATCCATTGTTGATTAACAATAAGGAGGCGATGCGCATATCGGAGCAATATTGGACAAATCCCCGTATATCCATTGTTGATCAACAATAAGGAAGCGATTGTCTGATCGCAGCAAAAATGGAACCAAGCTGGTACGTTAGCCGTTGATATATCGGCCGGAAGGCTCTGTGAAATATATTTAAATTAATGTATTGAAGATAATGTTACAAAAATAATTTAATTCCGCACTATATTGGGGACTTAGTCTAGTTTAAATTTATTTAAGATTATGTTTACAAGACTACACTAAGTCCACGACGTATTGTGGCATAATCTTTATTAAATTATGGAGATGTTCCACCAAATATCGCATGATATGTTTCGTTATATTTAAATTAAAGTTGAAAAGCTCATATTATCATAACTTCCGGTAAATGTTCTGTGCAGTTGAAATGAGGAGAATTTAGGAAGGAATGGATGTTATCAACCATGAATGTCATTTCTTTAAATATATTTCACGGAGCCTTCCGGCTGAAGTATCAAGGGCTACCGTACCAGCTTACTTCCATTGTAGCACCTATCTGCCCTTTCCCTCCTTATTAATAATAATAATGATAATAAAACGTCTTTATTAAAGGGCGAGATTGAGAATCATTAGTCTCTTCTTACATCTAACCCTTAGTCATGACAGATAGAATGAAGGAGGTAGGTGGCATTGTTATTATCGTTAATTAACAATGGAGATACAAGCATTATTCCATTGCTGTGCCGATCTCCGCGCCACCACATACATGACGTTGAATGTCGATAAAAATCCAATCCTTTTTAAATCATCGTCGTGTCAATTGTTCGGGAGATTTACCGGAATTTTATCAGTGTGTACTATATGCATCAAAAGGTTTGGAAAAGTTTTGACCACGCAATCTCCTTTAGAAAGATATATCGCTGCAGTTCTATTTTCTTGTAGATTGAATAGAAGAGATCTCAGTGGACATTACCCTCGTCTCGTCCGAAATTCCAATGCGCTGGTAACCGCAGTGGGCGGAGAAATCTGCGGCTCGAAACCCGTGTGCAAGTTCCCCAACTCATTCGATCAAAAGATTCAGAATCAATCTGCGTGGTTCCTGGAAGACGCAGATGCGGGATAAACTTATCCCAACCTTCTCCGCCATCTCTTTCCTCCCGTCTCAATCACACTCCTCCCCCATCGGCATTATTCCCTCCCCCAACGTGTTCGATAACTCCGTATGCACCTCCGTCGATTCAACTCTTGATTACCAATGCATGAGAAGATGGAAGGCAGATGGCAATGACACCGGCTGGCAGAGCTTCGCGCGAATCCCATTTCTGCTTTACCTCCCCCTGCCCGCTACATCCTAACCTCTCATGGTAAACTCAAGAGTCCGCCCCTCACTTACTCCCCTCCCTCTTACATGAGTGCATCCACAAACTTGCCAGGAATAAAGGGTTTTGCTGATGATATGGCATCCTAATGTCGTAGATGTTAAGTGCAAATGACATTTTTTGCTCTCCAAGTTTTAATGGGATGTTAGCGTATTCATCCCACTCTATGCTGCTATTGTCTAGTGATTATATAGAAGGTTCTACTGAAAAAGTATTACTGTGACATGGTTCTTTTAAGATTCTATTTGATTATATTAATTATTATTAGTGATTATATTTTCACACTTTTCATAGAAATTAGTTAAGTGACTAATCAACCATGAACCAGGATCAACAATCGACCAACTAATCAACATTGTTGGTGCAATAACATTTTTGGAGTGAAAGAATTAGTAAAAATACGAAAGGCAGCTAAAGGACAAATCCAGCTTTAAGTCACTTCTTTCTTTATTTTTATACTTTATAAGATTTACCGGTGACATCAGCTAGCTAATCATTAATTGATCATCAGCGGTTTGATTGCAAGAAAAGGAATCTCTTATTGCTGATATCATTTCAATACTTCGTAGCAAGCTTGTGCACCTCACTTGGAGATCAGGACGAAATTTCGCAATTATTCTGAAGCAAGTACTCACGTTCGTGATTCATTAATTTCACTGATGTGATATTTTCCGGAGCTGCGTCGCAACACCTCACACTTGACTCACGTCTCCAATGAGTAAGGTATTCCTCGAAGAGGCCATAAGATGTAGAATAGGGTGAAAGTCGTTTCTTGTTGTTATCGTTATTCCAAAACTTTAAGCCCTCAATTAGTCCTCGAAGGCTAGTGTTAACCATCGAAACCACCCTAATCCATCGCGTTGTAAGCGGATGGGTGACTTTTGGACTCGGATCGTGGCGTCCCCCTGCGGATTAACCATCTGACTCGTCTTTATCCATGGAAGTTCCTCACCTGTCGTCGAGGTTTGCATGTTCTTGCCCCAGGCGTCGTGGAACAGGGGTGTCAGAAGGGTAGATGGAGATTTTTTGAGGAAGAAGGGGTTTGAGAGGAAAGGGGGAAGTTCTCGGTCACCACCAGTCTTCAGAGCAGACCGCCCATGGGTGTCGTTGGGAAAAGCGGCAACGTCGGGAAACCGGCAGCAAAACCTGCCTCTCCTCAGTTTGTTGAACCTTTCCCCATCTCTCTTGGCTTCTCTCTCTCTCTCTCTCTCTCAAAGCCGCTTTACTTCATCCCCATCTCGGCTACGCGCTCCTTTCTTTTCGTCATTTTCTTCTTCCTCTACCCTCATCCCAAGGCTGTCTACGTATCCGCAGCTTCTGTTGTCAACCAATCCTTTTCTTTCTCTTTCTTTCTGCATCATCTACATATACACCCATATGCCTCAAGACGTTGGTGTATGACGGAATGGCTGGAGATGTAAACAGCTAAAGAACGCCCTATGTTTCGTTAATTACTGTCTGAAATCGTGGATTTTTTAAAAGGGATTTGTACTCTCGTCCATTTTATTTTACCTACATTTTCGAATCGGCCTCGGTAGTATGGGTCGCTTCGTAATCAGTAAACGCACCTTTCCTAAATAAATTCGGCCTCCTCAGCTGCCTATTCAAGCTGGTTTCATCAGTGGATTCACGGTCTTACGGAGATAGCATTTTAGTTACGCCAGCTGATTCGTTATGGCGAATTTAAATGAAACTTACAGCTTCAATCTCCGCATCCTGTCATATCTTTGGATATTTTTGTCTCTTGGCACAGGAAAAATGTATCTCGTTCGTGGCTGTGATAACGTAAAAGCTACTTAGGCAAGCATGACGCTAAAAATAGCCTTTATTTATGTCCCTTCTCATTTAATTCCAAGAAAAATGCTATTCATAAGGTGGATCACTTACAAGGGCTTGTACATTTGAAGAATTCTCGCTCAGTGAGGAAATTAAATGCAGAATACCTCACTCCTCATCTTAAGTGAGGAGTGAGGTAAGGTTGAGTAAACCTCATTCTCTCTCTGCAATAATTTGTGTTTGATTTTGTTGGGGTTTGAGGCTCATTCCGTCCTTGCAAACTGTACTGACTACCGGACTTTGTACCTTTTGAGATGTGGGGATCATGTGCAGGATTCCATACACTGGCCGAATATTCTACGGGGAGCTATGCTAATGCAAGAGCCACAGCAATTTCCATAAAACCACGTGATTCTTTCCTCTCTCACACGCCATTCTTTTTCGTGTATTACTTTCTTTCATCCCTTCTCTTCCTTTCTTTGTTGATACAATAAAGTTTCCCTTAATTACATCCTCCGCGTGCACTCTTACGGATTTTAATATCTCCTTTTTCTGGGACTCTCATTGCCCCATTCGTCCGCACGTTTACGCTGGCTTATTTGTTTTCTTTTTTCGGGACTTTTCAGCGACGGCTTTAATTTAAAGTGCGTTAATTGAATAGGTCGAGTTTGGATTAGCAGGGCTCGTGAAAGTTGGAAGAGGAACGTTTTATTTTCAGGGCGGAATGAAAAAGTTCGCGTCCCTTTCGCGTTTTTAAATGGTGAGATAAATTAAATTTAAGAGAAAAGGTTGTATCTGAGGAGAAGGATGCGTATATGTGAGGTATCTTCCCTATGTCCGTACAGTCTTCAGTCCCTTTACTATTAGCTGTAATAACGATATAATATTAACAATAATAATGTAATAATATACCAACAATAATAGTAGTATAATATTTTTTTATTATTATTACCAAAACTAAGCATAATCACATTTCGTCAGAGCAAGTCTGTCGACAGAATGTATGTACAGAAAATGGAAAAAAAAATACATAGAAAAAAAAACAATTGAGATACCAGCTCAGGCTCACCATAATAAGAAAACCATTAATCGTGCTGAATAAGAACAGAATACATACAGAACAGAACAAGCGTTATCTGAGAATACACAAAAAATACAGTAGAAATACAAATAAGGCGTGAAAAGAAAATAAAGACAAGGTAATAATACAAACATAGTTGAAGACTCTTCAAATATATCACAAGCATCTTTTGATTGTAATGACAATTTACAATATAATTAATTATAATAAGTTTACAATACAAGTAAGGCATGAAAAGAGAAAAACAAAAAAAAGACAAGGTAATAATAAAAACATAGTTATAAACTCTTTAAATACATCACTAAGCATCTTTTAATTATAACCTTAATATTGTGACAGTTAGAATTTTGAATCAAGTTATTGTAAATCTTTTTATATTTATTCCATTTTCAGGAACTAGACATTCAAGTCGATACTGTCCATAATTATTGTAGAATCTAGGAATGACAAAAGCTTCGCTTATTTTTTCATAGGGACTAAATTTGAGCTTACAATATTCAGACTGGATAAAGTATAGCTAATAATAATAATAATAATACTAACGTATTTCATGGAAACAAGAAGATGATCCCAATACAATTATTTTAATGATTATTATTATTCACGAACACAAACAATCATTCCCCAACCTGCAAAATCTAATAAGGCGGGTCTCGAACCCGGGAGCATGGGGTTGGAGCACAGAGTAACTAGCACGACGCGCCATTGTTTTGGAGAGAGCATGAGTTGACTACGTCAACCAATATTCGGATTGTTAACCCATGATGGTGATAAGTATGATTACATATGGGCAGTGGGGACATGAAACCACGTTGAAAAGGTTTTGCCATTAGCAAAAATCTATCATAAAGGCTCGAAAAATTAGTAATTTATTTTGTAATCATCGGGTAGGATTTGAAAGGCTTCATCAAAGAATCGCGCAACTTGGACATAATTCATTCAGACTGTCCATTTCCCGGGACTCACTCCCACAGTAAAAAAATCAGGAAAAGCCATACGCCATTGCGCGATTATGTTAAAGCGGATTCCGATGGAGGGCGCTAATCTAGAATGGGAAAATTCGCGTGCAACCCCGCTTGCATATTCCCTTTGAGTTTCACTCAATGGGAAAAGGGAAATTTTGGAAAGCCAAAAGTTTTTGCGCGCGGAGTCTTCGGTTTGCGTAATTCAATTGTGACGACGGCGCCATTGTGCTCCCGCGAGAAAAGAATTCGGAGTGATCTTTTAATCCCCGTCGGTTTGTCGAGCATTCCCCAGTGCTCTATTTGCGTGTTTTGGCACTTTCGAAATAGGCTCGTACGCGGGGTCTATTCGGATATTTCCTCCTTTTTTTTTACTCACCCGCACGTTGATAATCTACTTTTCAATACTCAACTCATCTGTTGCAATTTAAGCCTAATTTTTTTTGCCTTGAGACTTTTTTGGTTTCCGCATTCCATACCTCGCTCTGCTCCCGCGTTTTCTTTTACCATCCGTCCTTACCACATTCGGAATTTCGTTCGCATCGAAATTTGGTTGCGGGATTAATATTTCTTCCCTTCGAGTTCACCTCTTTTCCTTACGCAAAGGAGAGGAATGTATCAGATTGAAGGATGGAAAGGACGGTGTAGCGTCTATGAGAGAAGAGAAGCACCTGCTCCCCCTCTTCTTCTCCCCATTCCTCCGCTGCTTCATCTCCTACCTTTACCTCCCCCTTTTCTCCCTTGTCTCTCGAAAGCCACCTTTACCTCTTCAGCATTTTTTTTCTTCTTCTTCGCTTTTAGGGATCTTCTCCCGCACTTGCGTCGCTCCAGGCCTCATGAATCTCGCTTTACGTCGCTAATAACCTCGTGCAATCCACAGTTGCGTCCCGGATCGACTCGCTTCATTCCGGGAGATTCTTAATTCATTCAAAGAAACTTCAGGAAACCTTTTCTTTTAGTCGTCAAACAAATGACGAAAGCCATGCGCTCCACTGTTTCCCATCAGCAGTGTTGATCTTGGTATTGCGGATAACGGTGCCATTCTTCCCGTGTAACGGTTCTTGTGATATTTTTGTGTGAATGAATTCAGTTGCTGACGATTACGATAGGTAAACGATACAATCCCATTAGTTGGAATGAATAAAAATTATTCCTACATCGTTTAATGTTGATGAAATTTTAAAATATGTACGAGAGTTCTTGATTAATATATAACGTCAATTGTTCATTATTCTTCGTTGAATTCCTTGTATACGGTTTATGCCAAATCGATAGACTCTTTTGAGAAAAAATTACGTTTATATTTTCCAGAATCGTACTTAATACATCACTTAGCACTGCCTTCAGAAGAGCTAACTTTGGTGGAACATATTCATGTAAATCCTCGAAAGTTGAAATTAAGAAATAAATGAACGATACATTAAGAACGGATCAGCTAATGTTCCGGATGATTTGAGCTTACGTCCTGAAGGTGAAAGAGATTCCAAATGTTTGATTCCGGGAAACTCTCAATTCCCGTAAAATGGAATCCTCGCATGAGTCGTTCCCTTCCGGGCAACGATTATAAGCTCTCATTGAATTAGCCTTTATTATATCGATGTATCGCCTTCAACGCACCTTTCTGCTTAAGTTCCACATATACCTCGCAACGAAATGTACTTCTCCTTCTGGTTGGGTAATTAAGTCCTCTTTGAAGAATGCTTAAACTCCCTCCCCCTTTCAGTACATGTCAATGCTTCCTTCTGTCAGGTCCTCCCCTCCTCCTGGGGGCTATTCATTTCGCAGTGATCCGTTAAACTGATGGAAATGAAGGTATCGGCGAGTCCCTTTGCATCTCCAGAGATACGTATGCTCCGCAAATTTTCGAGAATGTCTTTGATGTTGTTAAGATCTTCGGTACATGTGACTCGCGAGGCTGCGTGTTTTACGGATCTGAAGACGTGCCCATTGAATCCCTTGCGCGCATAGATTCCCGATTCCACCCCCTTGATTGCATCTTATATTCCTTTGAGGAATATCCGCTTATCTCCTTTGAATCGGTTTTCTCTTTAACCTCGCGAGGAGGTGAAATCTTTATTGTTTAAAGCGGTCGTACATGTGTTTGAGGGTGAGTTACTCTCGAATGAGTGTTGTGTATGATTGGCACTTGGGAACCATGAGTTAGATTTCATTGGAACTTGAGTTGGAGAGGGACCATGAACGTGGGTTGAAAAATCCGGGAATATAACAAATTAAATTTCCTCAAGGTAAGGCTAGCTTATTACGTCTTCAATAGCCCCCTCGTGCATAAATAAAGCGAGGGCCGTTTTCGCAGTTTGAAATTTTTAATTTTTAGGGCATTTTGTCAACAGTACCTATCAGGTGATCGATGAATAGCACTATGGTATACAAGAAAAGTAGTGGAACAGGAATGTACTCTTTATTCAGCATAACAAAGCATAAAGTGTTTTCATGTCCAATCCCTGTTGTTCTTTTATGGATCATAAAAATGTTAATTCATAAAAACGTTTCCTAGCTTTTAGAACTGGACCTGACAAGTATACGCAATTTCCATTACATACTTAACATCTGCATCTGCTGTTTTTGTGCTGGCATAGTGGTAGAAATTAACCGTTCTTTGTTAATTACATAATAACTCTGTACAAGTCTTGCATCGACTTGTCAGGTCATTGATGCATAAAAGACGTCTACATTTTGAGCGAAATTGAACCATCAATTTCTCCTCTTCCATTTAACCCGCGAATTATTATAAAAAATGATAAAATGTCTGGAAGATATTTCGACGTCCACCTCAGTCGCATCGCATATCGCCTGCTTAATATCATGAATGATCGAATTGTATTCTTGTACATTTCCACCCCTTTAAAATCCTATTCCAGTCCTCCTCATAATTCCCTCCTCAGTGACTCTTTCCTCATCCTTAATCTTTTCTGAAACTCTCCCAGCTGCGTCCCAGTAAACTTTTCCGATCCAATCTCTAAGCGGAAAGTATCTTTCTGCGGTTTCCTCTCGATCGATTTCTCGGAACGACGTCTGCTTCAAAAACCCTTCCTTCGGGTACGCATCAATATTCATTTCCATTCATTGTGTGTATATCGTCATCTTTTCTTCCTCCCACTGCTCTCTTCGAGGGTCCTCATCTCCTGCCATTTCCATATTCATGACGTCCCACGACATATTTAGTCGCATTTACGCATAAAATGTTCCCGGAAATCGATTTAATTATATGTAAGGTGGTATCCGTTCTCGGGAGGGTGTTAGGGTATTAATGTCCCCAAATTCCCCCGACTCAAGTTAGGATCGAATTAAAATCCATTAAATGCACCCTCTTGTATTCATTAGCGACATTTCCTCAAGTGCTCAAGAGTGAGGAGGCTCGTCTGTAACGGCTTTTACGAGAGATTGTTCGGATGGAAATAATCCTAGTGTGGGCGAAATGAACATCTTAATGGATAGCGTGGGGAATTAATTTTAAAAATATACATAATTTGATGTATGCGTGTAGGTGGAGAGTTGAAGAAATCATCCCCAATATGGAATATCGTTTAAGGAAAGGTTTCTTTTATACAGCGGATTTATTTATTTAAGAATTACCCGTCGCGATTAGGTCGTGGACCCGGTGGCAACGGTTGGGACACGGTGGCAACGGTTATAAAAAAATGTTTATTATGGTTATATGAAAAATATTGGATACATTATATACCAGAATAATATTGCAATCATTATCGCAGCATCCAGAAACTCGTAGATTTTTAAATTAAATAAGGACATGTGAGTACTATATGAATAAATTTCATTCCCCCCGGAACTAGAGTCGTAGAAAACCCCCTTTTTACTCAATCTCCATTCCAAACGCGTCGTAAAGCACCTCCTTTGCTCTTGATTTATCATTCTTAACCTCTCCCTCCTCTTAGAACGCTCTCTATAATTTTCGTAACGATTTCATTTATTCCCCCAAATCCCGATAGAGATCGCCCATTTAACTCCCTCATGGACGGTGGCAGTCGCTCCCGATTCCTTCAATACCGCATTGTTAGTCCCTTCAACAAAGTACGGTCAACGCCCCCGTATCGTAAACTCCCCCCCATTTTGACTAACAACAGAAATCATCCGCTTTCTGTTGCGGAGAAGGGCGTATGACGTGTCCATACCTTGAGAAATGGTCACGCTACCAAAGGGAGTCCAGTTGGTCACCCAACCCCACGGCGAGGGCCACGCTTTCCCCGTCTTGAGTGTTGGTTTCCGCATTTCCTATCCCCGCCCACGCAGGGAGAGACATACGTGTCCGCTGCCCTTACAGTATCCCACCTGGACCTTTAGAGACCCGCCCACCCTTGCTACACTTCACTCCTCCCCCTCTAAGACTCCGAAGACATTCTCACCTCTCACTTAAGCTTCGGATCGAACCCACGTGTAATGGAATAATACAGTTATGGGATAATAAAAGGTGAATCGCTCTTTTTATTTCAACGACCGGTTCGGGTCGTTCGTCGCGATGGGCCGGTCGCGGTGAATTTTGCGGAAAGGTATATTTTCGTCGTTTTATCACGTTTTTATTCTTCTGTGCGATATATAGGTCTGTGGCGTGGGCTTTGATGGTTCCGTTTCTGTTTTTGGCTCGGTTAATTCATAAATCCTAGGAGTGACATGTTTTCCAGTGTTTGCGTTCATTTTATTGGGAAACCTCTGTTATAACGGTGATTGTAATGGCGATGTCGCCAGATTGCCTACGCGAGGATTCAAGCGTAGGCATGAATGGTTTTTGTTTATTTTCGTTATTTTTTTCTATTTGTTGTCACTTAGACGCGACATTTGATTGGTTATTCGATGCTGTTTCTGTTAGTATTGTTATTTATATCATTTTCTCCATTCTCATTGGTGGAAAGATGAATAATTTGCGATAAATATACTTCCTCACTGCTCGACGTTTCTCAAACGTACATGAAATCAAAA
This sequence comes from Ladona fulva, assembly GCA_000376725.2. Lineage (NCBI taxonomy): Eukaryota > Metazoa > Arthropoda > Insecta > Odonata > Libellulidae > Ladona > Ladona fulva. The sequence goes on along the minus strand of KZ308673.1, from coordinate 387,744 downwards.
CTTACAAAAAAGCAAAAAGAAACGTTACTTTTTTATTTAACAAACCTCGAAAATAGTTTCTCCTTCAATGGAATTTCAATTACAATTTTCCGAAAGTAAAAATCACCTTTCAATTTTGTTGAATAAAAAGAAAATTCTGCAATGTCTTTCCACGAAGTTACGCCTGAGAATATTGAATAAATTTCCATTTTGTTGTTTGTATTTCATTGGTAATCTTTAAAGTATATTTTATTTTAGAGGATTTTCAGTCCTCCTGCCCGCTAAAAATGTATTATTTTTGTTGATTTCATTCCTTTGCTTAAGAAAACAATCCCCTTGTTATTGCTGACTTTATTTCGCTTCTCTAGTAAGCGATTTTTCATTGGGAATTACGCATTTTTTATTTTAAAAGCCATATTTTCGTCCCTCTCTAGGAATGTTTCTCTTGAACCCGTACAAATCGGTTTATTCGATGATAATATCCAAACTCACACCGTACCACCTAAAATTTTCCACATGAAAATATTCTTTTCCCGTGTTTTTTCCTCCGGAATCGTATCCCTTTTTTCTTTGTTTATCTGGACATTGACAGCTTCGGCCGGGAAAGAAAAACTGCTCTCTTTATCACGTCTCCATACCATGGGACATCCTAGGGCCCCTTCTCTCCGCTGGACCGTTTTTGATGCCCCGTTGACCCTTCAGACGTTCGTCCTTTGGCCGCAAGAAATCCCACCGCTTTCTTCACGCTCTTCCCTACACACACCCTCACTTTCTCTCTTTTTCCATAACGATCAATTGTGTTTCTCGCCTTATCGAGCAAATGCGCCCATCCACTCGGCCTCTGTGTCATTGTTACACATTTTTCCAGCCATCTTCATTCTATTGTCCCCCGGCTCTTTCTCCGCCCGTCTCCACGGCAGCGGTTGATCCTGGAAACGTCCCCATTGTTCTTCCGTTGCCTGGAAACGATGTTTTGGAAAGGATGAGGAAGGGAGGGAGGAAAGAATGAAGAGACGTCTCATAAAAGTGTTTTTGAGAAGCGGGAGATCTAATTACGACAAGACTGTAAGAGAGGCGCAACAGTTTCTTTCTACATTCCTGAGCGATGGCGTGATAGGTTTCATTCCACGAAAAGGAGATATGAGCAGTGTTACTCTTTCTCTCCCCTCTTAAATGATTCTTGGTACTTGCGGGAATGAGCCAGCGATGATTTGCCTGTTTCATCTTTTTACAGTCAAAGCGTTATCGCAGTTTTACGGGAGAATGGAGAGAATGTTTTCGTGACGTTCCTGGTGAATGTTACACTTCTTAGAATCGATCTACATTTGTACGTAAAGCTGAAACCGAGTAACTCTGGTCCCTGAAGAGAACTGTAATACAGCTTTTATTTCCCAGTTATTTTACTTATGTTTAAAAGAAATCCGAAGGAGAAACAGACATGAAAAACGTTTGGCAAGGCAGGGACTCGAATACGGATCTTCCACTTCCCGGCTAACTGATTTAATCAATTCAGCTATCGTGCCAGAATAAATGAACTTGTGGGCAAGGGGGGCGCATTTTCATGTTTTCTTCTCCTTCGGGATGTTACTTGTCGTAAACATTAATGTTTAAATTTACCTTTCACTGTTTTTATTGCAGAAATAGTTCGAAAAGCGAGGAGAGTTGTAAGCGGAAACCACGTTCTTCTGTTGTCAAGTTTTAGATGCCATTTTCAATAATTTTGCAAGTGAACAGAAGTAAAATTTCAGTTGGTAAATTATGTTATTGAATTTCAGAATTTATCGCTGTTAAGAAATGTCTTGCGGGGAGACAAAATTGTCGTTTATTTGGCATTTTAAGGTATTTTAATTTATTTCTTACGCAATTCGCAGACTTAGTTTTATTCACAGGATACGGGTAAGGGTGATTTTGCGAAAGATGGTGCGCACCAAGGAAAAATGCCAAGGAAGAATGGACTTGAAAAAAGTCTGACGAAAAGTCGTCTTCAGAAGAACATCCTTTTCTAGTGAGCCTTCCAAATTCCAAACTACTTAATGATGCTCGAATTACTGTTACCTCGAAGTATTAATTACTGTTAGCTCGCTTGAGAGTACTTTCCTCTGTGAATAACATCAGCTTCACCTTCCTTTTGACCCACTCCTCTGATTTTATATAAGCAATGCCTTCCGCAATGTTCACAGACACCGTCACGTAGAGCAACTGCGTTAGCGCCCATTCATTTCGAAAGAATGCGACTGTAAAAACGCTCAGAAGACATTAATAAAAAAAACCGCGATACAAATCAGGAAAGGAAGAAGTTGAAACAAAGAAAGAAAGGATTCTAAACACAGAGGCGCCACTATCGTCCTACCCGCGCGTGATTAACGACCAGCAATTGTCGCGTCGCAGGCATTCTCTGTAGCTCATCTCCTCCGACGGCATTTCATCTTTCCGAACTTATCACTTGACAAAAGACGGATGATTTGCTCCTCTCGGACCACCTCAGACTCCCATTTTTCCCTCCCGATAACACTCCTCTCGGCCGATAAACTCAAGACTGGGATTAATAGACTCCCGGGATCTCTTCGCCCTCCGCTAGTGTCGTTTCATTTTTGTTTCTTATAATCTGACAAAGGAGGGCCTACGTCCTTCGCCAACCGGGAAGCATTACTGTGTTCTGCGGGATCGAATAACTCCTTCCTGAAGACAAAGCCATAATACGTACCTTAAGCTCCCTCCCCTTTTCTTCTCGAGAGATGTTGTATGGAGGTGACCATGTGGGAGATGGAACTGGGGGTGGGTGGAGTCGCTGGCTGTGGTGGTAGAGCCTGATGGTGCGGTCTGGCGACTGCTGGCTGTCACCCGAGATTTCAGCGTCCCACGATACGCACCATGCGGGTAGCTTGCGGACTCACCCCCTCTACCTTCTGCACTGTCATCCTCCCCCTCTATCCATTCCTCCCCATCTCTCCCAGCATCTCGCCGCGTTTCTCATGCAATGCCGATGCTCAATTAGGGATCGCCAACTCTACCGGATTGCCGGAATTGTGTGTCCAGCTGGTGGGGTGTTATCGGGTCTTGTGGTTGACTTTTTCAATGCTGTACTTTTGGGGAGACCCAAACTTTTTTTCGGATTAACCAATTATACCGTATATTCAAGATGACAGCGTTTTGGTGCTATGAAACAGTATCTGTTTTTACTTGCCTAAGAATTTCGGCATTTTGATTGGAAAAATCATCCAATTCGATGTATATTTTCTTTATAGTTTAGGATGAATATAGTCCCCCTATTTGAATTCTTAAACATTTGAGTTGAGCTATAGTAGTTCTAAGTTTTTTCGCAGTCGAGAAACCCTTCATACCCTTACCTAAGAACAAAAAGGAATTTATGAACAGTTGTAAATTTTATTCAGATATAGAAATGTAAATTGTGTAAATAAGTTATTGAAATTTAGATCCATTGTAATGTAAAGGGTGTAACGTGTATTAGAGATGATCTGTTGTGTTTCATATATTTAAATAAGTGTATTTTATAAGATTAAGCTGCCACCAGACTTATGCATTTCCGCGGCCAATTTTTGTAAATAAATAATCTATAATTATTTTTGCATGATCAGATTGCTATTATTCGCTTACGGACGGCGAAATTTCGCTGTCTAATAATTTAAAAGTTGATAAAACCTTAATTGCGTATATTGTTGAGGCACCCTAACCTCAGACGCCTTACAAAACATCAAAAGTTTGCAAGGAATAAAACGTGGTCTTTTAGGAAAGAAAAAGCCTTCGAAAATATAGCTCTACAGCATAAATAAATATTCGCGGCATTCATTTTTTTATCTTTTACCTTAATATATTTTCAAATTCGACGTTTTAGCGCAAAATGGAATCTTGATCCCACTCAGGTACTCGTTTTCTATTTTACGTGATATTCTCGATATTCCTTACTTAGCTATTTCTATTCATACGAAGAAATTGTTTCAGCTTCTCCGTCGTAATTTTCCATACGTTTACTATCAATGATACTCGATATACTACCATCCCCACCGATAGGAAGCGTCTTCTTCGACTCGGAACGAATTAACTATCACTCGAAGTAAGAGCAGGTCAGTCCTCTTTCTCCATAAAAATGCGAATAAATTAGCAAGTCGCTTAAGGTTCCCGGGATTTTCGCAAATCCCTGCCGTACGCCATTTGGCGACTCGGAGAGTAGCTACCCGTGTAAATGTAAATGAACCGTCTGAAACGAATCGAACCATTTGCATGAATATGGAGTTCGTCATCATTTGGACGTTTTATGGCGTCGAGCTATGACGGAAAATGTCGTCGGGAGTTTTTGGCACGTAAACTTTCGAGGTTGTTTAAGGCTGCCGCATTCCGTATTCGTTGGTGATGGCGAATTGGTCCATAGGTGGGACTGAAGCCTCCCCGGTGACAGTTGGTAACCCTATCGCACACCCCCAACCCCGTCTCCCATATGGGAATGACATCTCCAGCTTTGCTCCTCCCACTCCTGAAAGCCTTCCCCGGCCGCCGCTTGTTGCTTCCAAGGCTACTGGGTGCAGCAACAGAGGCGGCGACGTCAAGAGAAGGGAGTTTTAGCATCTCCTGCCTTTTCCTCCGGAGGCGTGGGTTGTTCCGCTCGCCTTGAGACTGCTTCGTAAATATTCGCTCTTTTCCTACTCACGAAAACTCACGCTCTCGTATGCATTTTGCAGGAAAGATGGATTGTTTGCCGACTATGCGCTTTAGCTGGATCTGAATATGGAGTCTCGATGAACTAATGCTGTCAGCGGTCCTTAATAGTCATGACAATGTATATTATCCTTTCTACCCTTTGAATGTGTAATAACTGTAGAGTATCTAGAAGAGAAAAAGGGGTTTCTCCTTTAGAAGGCCAATGGGACGGCTTTTAAGCTATAATCTATTTTACTTCTGTTTTAATTTACACGTATTCTTCAGACAGTTCCCTTCCTTAACAAAAAAGGATAATCAAGATTGGTTATGACATTCCTCCGTAGTCTATACGTGGAATTCACTTATATTTCATAGTAATAAAAGCAATCACGTCTTTATTTAGGCGAAATTTAGTCTGATGAGACCACTATAACAATTACCCTTACAAAGACATCTCCATACTCGTATGTACTATGAAAGCCGCCTTTCGGGGTGCGATAGGGGGGAACGAATTATAGACGAACACAAACTAACCAGGATTCGAACTCAGGACCTCAGAGTTGCTAGGTTAGGCTAGCTAACCACTACGCCATCGAGACCGGCAATTATTTCTTTAGAGCAAACTTCTCAATCATTGATTTTTCATCTGTTTTACTGTGTTTTACTTCTGTCCATATCAATCGCGGTTCTTTTCATTGCAAATGTACTTCTCTCTCAATTTTGAAGCTATCTGAAACAACTTTCGAATCAGCAAAACATAAGGGGGGAAAAACGCTGTTGCATTACGTCTCTAAATTTAAACGCGAAATGGGATAGCTTTGCTCTTAGTTTTTAGAGTCGGAAACGAGCGCGTACAGCCGTGACACACACCGGTTGGGTCACGCCCTCGTGATCTTGCAAGGAGCAGAGGGAGAAGGAAAGTTTACAAAATCTCGTGCATTTGCTTTCGCGGCGTGAGTCGGCAAAGGCTTTGGCAGAGATCGAAGAGATTTCGGACTTCGTTTTCTTCTTTCGACTCAGACGAGTGCCATTAAGCATTCACCGTGCAGAATTGAATACGCCCACGTATGTTGGCGAGTTGCATTTCAAGTAAAAGAACTCAAAAGAGAAGAAAGATCGCCTACGATCTCCCTCACTAGCCGTTTTGTTTGTTTGTTCGTTTCTGGAGTTTTGTTCGACTCCGGGTATAGTTACCCCTTTCATTGCCCGCTTTCCGGGACTCTTGAATTTCGCACATTCTGTCCCTCACACAAAGGCGCTTCCGATCGTCAAAAATAGGGCGGAATTGGTCGTGCCGTATCGAGCTTTCTTCCCTTTGTTCTTTTGCGCCGGGAGAAGAAATGAGGACCTCTTATGCATTCCTATCTTCTCGACTTTTTTCCTTTGATGCGAGTGGCGTCAGACTTCGGAGTACCCTTAAAAAAGAACGGAAGCGTCTTTATTTATTCAAACTCGAACGCGAAAAGGACCCATTCAGAACCGGTCCTTTACGAATAATTGCGTTTGTTCCTTGCCCACATTGACTAGCCCGAGATGACGCCCTCCATCATTACCGCGGAACACGAAGCTTTCTTTGGAATCGCTTCCGAGCCGGGATGTGTTTTGTAGCTTTTTGAAAACATAAAATAATACGGCGATGCTTTCAGGAGATCTTTTCCTTCCATGTTAGCGTTCCATCATAATCGATATTCTTTTTAGTTTTCGAATTCCACGGAACTTGAGCTTCTTCCAGCTCTCCGTGGTTGGGAGGTAGGAGGGGTTGTTTCTGTTGTCGAACAAGAATTATACGGCTATTCAACTCCTGAGAGGTAATCATCTCTCCAGATCCCAATAAAACGCGTGTGTAACCTAACGGGCAGAGGGGTGGAGGAATTCATAAGAAGCCACGGAGGGGAGTTGGGAAGAGGCCATCGTAATCTCTGCGCGTATTCCAACTGTCCGTCCAATGGAAAGCCACTGGGCGCAGGCAGATTCCTCAGTAATGATGATTCCCCCTCCCGTGATGATGGCTGCAGAGTGTCGACCGGTCGGGAGATGAGGACCCCCGCAGGGCCATCGGATGGATGGTCCTCCCACCGCCCCAGGACCCACTTCCAATGGGGGCATACACGGGAGGTGGACGTGGGCGTGGCGGGTGGAGGGACGCGGAGGATGGGGTGCTCCTCGGGGTGTGGCAAAAGGCACGCCTTGTTGCCAAGTGAGCAAGCAACCGGTTTTTCGTTAAGGGCAGAGCCCACGTATCGATGTCTCTGCTGTTCTTGAGGGAAAGAGCCTTTGGAAGCGGCTGTCGAGAGGCCTACCGACGCCGCGAAGTCCCCGATCTATCGGCGGGTCGTGTGCCAGGATCACGAATTCGTTTATCCGTGGTGGGCGTCGGGAGTGTGCTTTCCGCTTCCGCACTTTCCTTTTCGCGGTGTTTTTCCCGAAGACGGGGTCGTGACTTGGGTGAAAGAAGGAAATGGGGGCTGGGGAGCATGGAAGCCAAGGAGTTGGTTAGATTAAATGATTTATCACAGCTATCCTCGCGTAGGACTCGGCTCATTATGGTTCGTGGCTCTTTTTTTATATAAAAGCTCATTTCGTCGAAATTTGGCTGCTTTACTTCCTAATCCGGCGTTTTATGGGGCCCGTGCTGATCAGTTTTGAATCCATAGAGATACGTTTTCTTTCAATCGATGAATCATAGTGTGTTTAGAAATTATAATAATTATTAAAATTGCTATGTTATGGGTGATTTATCCAAACCGGATTTGGAATTACTGAGTTTTAAGTGTTCCCAATTCATATCCTCCAAATTAATTGTATATATAATACAATTCTTCCTCTTTTTCTGTGTAAATTTCCATACTAATTAAGGATTTGTTGGAATGGAATTCTGATTTTTCATCGGAATTTACTGTGCCTCAAGAAATTACGATGGTCTAAACATGCTTTGGTTCAAAATTTTCATCATATTGTGACAAAAACATTACTTTCCCTTGCTTAATAAATCTTAAAGAGTCATGTGCGGTTATCTGAGACCATATATACACTCATTTTTTACTTTCACCTCTAAGGGTTGCTACCTTACCTCACCTTTGACATTCTGTCTCGCTGAAAGTTATGATTTATATGAGATTTACGAGTTGTTGTATTTCGGAGTTACCATTAAAGAAATCTTTAGACTATTTATCGTCGTAGGAACTAGTTCCTTTAATTACAAAAAAACTTACGAAGCATGTATCAATTAACAACAATTTCATGCGAAACCATTTATTTGTGAATGTATAACTTTAGGGAATGAAAAAGACTTTCTTGCTAATGTTTTCTTTTTTCTTTGTTTGCAGGTAAGTGGACTGCCTGTGATATCTGCCATCGAAATAAAAATGTCCCTGTCCAATCCATCAAGTCGTAAGTACGGTTGCGAAGAAAAATTACCAAATCACGTCAGCCGAAAACCAACGCGGTTTTCTCGTAATGAATGAACAGGGAAAATTCGGACCAACTACCTTCTTCATTAGATAGTGAAACTGATAATGAAATAATAGGCCGAAAGGCGTTGCCTTCGAATCAATACCGTATGGAAATTTCGCGATTTTAATGAGAGAAATAGAACCGTGCTCGCTTTTCGAAAATGTCCCCTTTTTTCTTTTACATAATTAACGTGGTTTCGTCCTCCTTCTCGGTGGCTGCTCCCTCGTTATTACGTCTATTCGAAGATCCTTTTTTCAGTCCCAACTTTTATTCTCCGCTAGGCGATTCCTCCAATTACCCGCACGCATTCAACCAGATGCACTTAAGCCATTAAGAAAAGGGAAAAAAGATGTGAGAATATCTCTCCTTGATTCGTCCAGAACCCGCTACCTTTCCTTTGATTCGGCACCCCGCGATGGAAAATCTACTCCGTGACCCGAGAGTATGAGGTGATGAAACCCATTGACGGAATCCACGGATCACGTTTTGCCTTTGACTCACCACGTGGAAGACCGATCTCGTCGATCTCCTCCCCCGCCTCCCACGCCGTTACCGCCCCCGCAACGCCACGCCCATGCGATCCTCGTTTATTTCATGCCCTCATTTTCCTTTTACTTCCCTCCCTAATTCCTCCAGGACGCCACCTGGACGTGCAAGAGTCACTTCCGACACCGTCCACTTCTTTTTATTCCAACTCATTCCTCCCACCGTTCAATAGCGATTGGAAATGTTCCAGGTGTGTTTTTTGCCTCTCCTCTTAGCCCGGTCCCCTGTCGTAATTTATTTTTCCTTTCGGCTCGGCGGGGTACGATTTTTTTCGAAATAGATCGCGCGAGGGAGGCCCGCGATTAAAAGGTATTTTTTAATAACAGCCTTGTGTTACGGGTGGGGCGAAGGGTTACCGTTCCTAGTTTTAGAGGATCGAGACATGATTTATTCCGAACGATTAGCGATCGTTAAAAAAATAATAATATAACCGGCTTTGAAGAACACAATCCAGGTACGACTTCCCTAAACGGAAGCTTTGGCTGTAAAAGGAGTATAAATTTTATCTCGTCTAAGAGAGCGAGTCTTTCGATGTTCGAGCTTCAATTTTTGCCGTTGCTGCATCATCGCTTTCCTTCTGCGCTGCCTTTTTTCTCCAGCCGAATATCCGCCAAACGCCTTACTATTGTTTTCCCCTAAAAAGACTTCGACAGGCGATCATTATTTAGACTCCTCCGGGGAAGTTTTCTAACAGGCGTAACCTACATTTTCCGTGTTTTATTTTCTCCGAATTTATTTCTCCTCTCGCTGGTACGTGTTTTCGAAACCCTTTGGAGTTTAATAGCATTGCGCGAAAAAATACGAAACCTGCCGACGATTTTTTTCTCCTTCGTCTGCCCATCTCTTTCTTTGCCTGTGGTCACTGTGAAATCCTTTAGGAGGAAATTTCGCAGCGCTGATTTGCGGGGATGGGTAAACTCCCACGGGCGTGTGAGCATAACTTTCCCAATCGAAGCCCTTTGGAGGTAGGTTTGTAGGCAACAAAGGGGTACTGCTACTCGGGTGGCCTTTTAGGTAAAGAGGAGCGCAAAAAAGCTGAGAACATTATTGCGCAGTCATTTACTTCGAAAAAAGACGGTTCTTCCCTAAATCTGGAACACAAAATATGGCAGAGACGGCCAAAAAGAACGTGTCCCGCTGACTTAGTTTCCTCCATGATGTGGCATGTGAATTCTCACTGCTATTGGATTTATGTCATCGGTACGAAGTCCTACGATTTTCCACGGTTGATAGTTTGCATGGTACGCATAAGTACGAAGTTCACACTTATTGCGAGTTTAGAGTCAATCGAACTTTTCGCGGGAACTTTAGATAAATGTAGCTACTGGATCTGTAGGCAAATCGATTGTTGATTCGCAACCAATTATCCCCTTTCATACTTTCGAAAAGCCTTCCTATGAAACTATGGCGAAACAATCGTGTCAACGTCCATTTACAGCCACATACTTATTCAGTAAAATACTTAAAGACGAGATATAACCATGATGTTATTCGCTGGATGGGTTACTTCGGTAACACGAATGGTGCGAGCTCAGGATTAAGTTGATTTGAGAAACTCATCCGCACGTTTGCTCAAAATTGCGAATGCGATCAAGATATAAACATCCCACCTAAATCCATAAAAAATGCGCCGGAAAGCTGGGTTTAATCCGTCGTTTTGTCTTCCTTTAGCGGTTGTTTTTATTCCATCCGATTCAGTCATTGAAGTCTCCTCCTTTGAATGAATCAACCGCAGACCTGAATCAAGCCGAGCGATTTCCTTAGCAGACGGCAAGCAGCTGGTGCCTATCGGCACCACGGTCCACTTCCCTCGGAGGAGCTTTGGAGTGTAACCAGGGCGTCACGTCAGAATTGCCTCGGAAGACAGGCTGCCGGAGGGTCGAGGGCGAGCAGGGATTTGATATCCCTACTGGATTTGCGTAGAATAGACAAATGTCGATCGCGAGTGGAAATGAATATTGACGTAGGATTTGCTACTACCGTCGGTTCAGTTGCCAAAATTCGATTAAGGTCGTCGAGAATGACCCATCTTCTGGTCAGTAATATGGTGATCGCAAACAATTTATCGGGAGAATATGAAATGTGATAAGTAATCTCATGATGCAGTGCAATCGTGTTTGAGCCTTTCACTAATTGCATTTTCACAGTTTTAACGGCGTTCTATTCCGGTATGTCTAAATTTGGATAATTCGATTACCGATATTGACTGTTCGATTGGTTCCCGCCGTCCTTTATGACGCGATTAAGACCACCGCTTCCGACTCGTTAATTCTGAACCGACCACGAGGTTTGTGGCAGTCAACTCAGGTTTAATTTACTCCCCATCCAAGTTCATACTAAATCGTTCACAGGGAACGTAATTTATTCGTGAACGCGGTTGATAAGATGCAGTCCTTCCCGCCATCACGTTCTGGCTCCAGGGAAAGAATTCTAGCGAAATTGGGTTTTCCTCCGCGTTACCCCGTAGGATTTCGCTGAGGAAACTTTTCAGGATGCTTGACCTACCGAAATAAACAGATTTCGAACGTGCCTCCGCGCTCTCGTCTTCCGTCTCTCGGAGCGGAAGGAAGCTCGGAAGAGTTTAAAAAAGAAGACAATCTCTCAAACTCAAAATCCGTTTCCTGGTGACAAAAGAAACGCAAACGACTTTTTTAGAGCGTGAGCGAGCTCCTCGGCGAATATTTATTTTTTCGCCCAAGCCGCTCACATCCTAAGGTCGAAGAGGAGCTTCATAGGGAAGGTTTTAAGTCGCGCTATTCGGGGTGTGAAATCGCGACCGCCCCTAATTTCATCTAGTCACGCCGACTCCTCGATCGATTTCCGTCGCTTTTCTTCGAAATGGAATGGGTTCGGGGTGCTCAAAGGTGCGTGAAAAGTTGTGGGCGTGTGTCGCTTTCACGTGCACTTCCCTCCTCACCCCAGAGGTCCCTACGCTTTGTTTCCAACCATAAAGCGGCCGTTGAAATCACTGAAGATACCGCCCCGGAATCACTTTTTCTTAGCCTCCATCCCCGAAGCGGGACGTTACGTAGATGTGACGCCACGCCCTTCTGCCGTTCGCGGAAAGGTGAAAGGGCGTCAGGTTTAATAAAGCGGGCGATGAATTTATCCGCCCAGTCATGGTTTTTCCGCCGCGATAGGTCAATGGCGATGAAGTCACAGCGTAAAATAAATAATCCTTTCCCAGAAATAATAACTGCGGCCGCGGCAGATAAGCACTTCAGCATCGGACTGAATTATTTTCGCTGCGGAAAGGAACGGCGTTGTCTTCGAAATTCTTTCCGCGTTACTTTCATTTTCGTTCGCTAGCACACCTTGGCATACTTAAGAGTTCGCAGGCTCGTAATCACTTTTATCGGAAATGTATCTGTGATTGCATTCCGACGTAAATACCCGCGTGTTAAATGCGTAAGAACTCTCCGCGGATGCAGCAAGTTTCTCGATTTACCGTATCTTTGTGCTTTGCACTGCAGGCATAAAAAGAGATAATTGGCTTGTGTCTCCATGTATAAAGTATGGCAGAATATTATTAAAGGTAAGCCTCCAAACCTCAAAAATATCCCTGGTTTCAATTTTATTTCGAAAAAGGTTTGAAAATTTAAACAACTCTGTCCGTCTCCGCAGGGAAGCGAAGGTTCATTCGATACGAATCGAAAGCTACTCTTTGCTTAGAGGACAGAGGAAATAGCCCATTTCCTTTCACGCTTCTTAAATATAAATAACTTCACTTCCTCCAAATTATTCGTGAAAGAGAGTCCCAAAACGATGCTTACACAAGAGAGGACGGCGTCGTGGGTGGAGCACCCATGAAAGCCTCGTATAAAGAAATTAAGGGCGACCTTTCAGGCATGGAGACAACTTTCGGAAAAGTTTGCTGGAAACGGTGCGACTAATACACCGAAGGAAAAAATCAGGCCGGTGTCGGAAACAAAAAAGCACGGGAAATTGCGGTTCTGCCGGGTGGACGCCGACGGCGGTGTGGGAAGAATAAACATAGTCAATCGGATCGGTGAGGGGAGACCAACCCGTGTCTAATCACGATCATCACCCATCCCTCAAGCGAATCAAAAGGTGTCCCCAACCAATTTCCAACACCCCCACCCTGTTCCTGTAGTGTTCCTGCCTGCGGAAAGGGAGAGAAACGGAGTAAACTCGCAAAGAAAAATCTCATCTCCCTCCAGCCAATCCACAAACTCTTTTTCCACGTCACGTGACCGTTCGGAGCTTCTTCTCCCGAATAAAAAAAAAGTTTCCCTTTGTATTCGCCGAGGGTTATCCTCCCTGGATAGAAGTTTTTTTTCTTCATTCGGCCGAGAATAAAGAAGAGGCCTTGGGTGGAAAAATGCACCCCAGTTTCCACATTTTTTCCTCCCCGGCTCGCGTTCACATAAAAGAGAAAGGTTAATCGAGAGTTGCTCTCTTTTTCCGTCTCTTCTGGGAGCGGAGTGATTTGTAGGACTTCTTTCGGCATTGAGAGCGGTCTTGCATCATTTGTCCAGTCTCTCCTTCCTTTTTTACGCCCCGGGGGAAAGAGGTTCCTAATGACGTCTGTGTTCTTTGTTAATAACCCGTTGCATCGCGATCTAGGTCCTGTACGACGAGCGAGTGTACAGCTCGCAAAAACGGCGTGATGGCATTTTAAACGGCGGATTTGCAGGAGAAGAGAGCAGAATCCTCGGCTCCCGTTAATTACCTGTAAATTATGATTCGCGCGAATCCCCGATGACATTATCCCGGGAGAGAGTTGGGGAACCTAGAGCTCGATGAAAGGCCTCTAATTCGGTCATTAACCCGTTTTAAATTGCAGCTCCCTCGATTTAGATTATTTCTCTCCCTAGGCGTGAGGGAAAATGATGAGTGAATTGAGTTCTGAGGTCGTGTTAGTAATGGGGAACGTTATTCTTTCAAATCGCGTTCCGTAATCATTGAGGAGTAATTTGTCGCAATATTTAATGCTCTCTGGATTTAATGCACCTACCAGCAGAAATATGTGATACATAATGGAAATACATGATATGTCATTCATATTTAACCGTATTTAATCATTTGCTCGTAGAAAGAACCGGTACAAAATCAAACATACAAAAGAGAAATATTCAAATTGTTAATCATTGGTAACAGAATTTTTTTGCTTATAGAATGATGGTATGCAACTGATGGCACTGAAAATTATTCCGTAACCATTGGTAATAATGAAAATGTACTCGGAATTATTTGTAGGACATCCAAAGTTGATTATTATCAATGGCGTAATGACGTATCTGCTGAAAGAATTCATGTAACCACAAGAAATATTTACATTGCATATAGGTAAGGGCGATGAGGAAGAATTCAGTAGTAGTTTGCGAACTTCAGAAACGTGCCATGCACGTATAGAGCCGCAGTAAATATTTTCATACAATCAAGTGCAGATGTTAATCTGGTAAGTACACTTTTAGGTCGCGGGTAATCCGTACAGGTCTCGTTAGAAAAGTCTACAGGATGCCCGTAGCTGATTTAACCAATGTAAATAGACGCTTAGAGGTTAGAGAGAGAGCTGACTACTCTTTTTATTTAACACGGAGCGGCGGCATTCCCGCATGAGGACTCCCCTTGCATACCGAAGTACTCTCTGACCATCCGAATTTATTTTTCCCCTCACACGGCTTCCAATACACCGGCATGCGGGCTTCGTCACCCAATCAATTCACGCTCCGCATTATTACAAGCATCTTCGATCCTCCTCCCCACCCCACTAACGATCCAGCAACTCCGGAACCGTGTTCCGGACCCCTTCGTGCGGAACGAGCACTCATTCTTAATAAACTCACACACGTCGTGCGACTCCCTCCCCTTTTCTTCTGGAAATGGGGTGAAAAATGATAAAAGGGGACGTGATTGGTCGAAACGAACCTGGACGAGACTTACTGGGATTTATGACCATGAGCTGCCTACGTAATTCGGGAAGCCGATTTCTGGACAGGGAAGAGAATGGTCGGAAGGGATCGGAGGGGAGGTCGGTGGACAGTAGTCAATGGGTTTATATGCTGTTACAATGGCGACAGTGTGGAAAATGAGAGAAGAGGCAAGGGTGCAGGATCCGAATAGTGATGAGGAGGTTGCGATAGGGTAGATGAAAGAGAAGATCCCTGGGATGGTGTGGGAGGCTAACAGGGGTGCTAATGGCTTATTGGGAGAGAGAGATGGAAAGAGACCCCTCTCAGCCGTCCGGTCTTTTGTGTCGCTTGTACAATTCGCAACGTATTCCTTCTCACTGAAGTAAAAAAAAGAGGGATCCGCTCCACCTGGCAATGGCTAGGAGAGCTTCGTGCTGAGGCTTGTTAAGTCAAGAGAGGTTCGCCACTTTTCTGCGAATTCTACCCCCTGATGCGGCTTTATTTTCTTTCGATCCTGGCGATCTGAATCACTCCTTAATTTCCCTAGCAGTAGGGGGTCATGCGGGATAGCGCTGGTTCTCTAAAATTACGCGATCTAAAATTTTGTTGATTAACGATTTTTCTCGGAAGTACCATTTTTCCCTTAATAAAATGAAGCATTAATCCATGTGAGGTTAAAATTTCCCTCCTAGCAGATAAAAATATTGTTTATATTTAATAGCATAATCGTTATTATATTAATAATATATTATGAGGGCATACAGCATCAGTAGTGTCTAATAATATCCTTAAAACCCCGTAAGTAACCACCATAGTAGCAGGGTTCCTTTATTTGTATGTGCCTTAAAAAAGTAAAGTTATTAAGACACGAAATGAGAATACTTGATTGCTAGTTTTCCGTGGAGGGCATCTATAATTTTGCGTGTTTATGTAGTATTTATTTCCTTTGCCCGGTGATTCCGATATTCTCTTGCATGATTTGCGCAACATAAAATGATTCCAGCTCATTTAATCTTTCATTGATGATATTTCAATATACTTACAAGTGTTTATATAACGAGAATCGTCCTTCCCTCAGCATGATCTCACCATTATGATATGATAAGTACTTTCCATCCAATATTTTATCTTAGGGGATTGGGACCATAAATCACGAGGCCCGAGGCGATTCTTCATGCGGCCATTCCTCAGCCCCAAAATACCCTTTTGTCCGCTTTTCAACTAAGCGCGGGAAATTAGGGAAAATACCACGTATCACGACACAAAATACGCAGTAGGTCTTCATGGCTTGCCTATGTTTTTGCGACTAGATTCCTATCGGAGGTAGCATTACAGTGTTTCCAATAAATAACACGGCGCGGAGCTTCAATTGAATGGCACGAATTAGGCGGACGGAGGAAAATAAATATCTAGCGCGTTTCCCGCGTCGAACTCGCTAATTTATCCCAATAAGGTCCATCATCCTCGCCTCCCTTTTTGTGACGTTTGCAACGCGGTGTTATTTTCGTCAGCGCTCCCCTCGCGCTGCGAGCTCCCCATCGAAATTTGCGGGTGCACGACAGATACCCTGAGGGACACGGAATTTAACGGGCGTATGGGATTGATTCGATACGAGAGGAGCACCTTCTATACTTCGCCGCAGGGTATGCTTTGGTGGTCCATCTGAGACATCTCGGCGCTGTACAGATGCTCAATGAACCGGACTGGGGTGAGGTTGGGATGTGACTCGAGGTGGAGATTGGTTTCGGATTCATGGAATGGGTGGGGAGCTGGGTGGGGTAGCCAAAGAATGCGGGGCTTGTGGTTTGGCGGTTTTATAGTGGGGTGGGAAGATTTCGAAAGGTTTTTGAGATGAGTGACGCCTCGGGACGTGGAAGGCAGGGCAGGAGTCTCGGAGTGGTAATCAGTCTCCTCACGCACAAGGTGGTGCCCGTAGGAATTCGCCAGGAGGTCCTCCGGGCGGTGTAGGGAGGGGGGTTGTAGTGGGGAGATGCAGAGGAACGGAGAGGCTGTACGTTTTTTGCGGGAGTGGCCCCGCTTCCCCCCTCTCCTCCACTCTCGAGCACCATTTGCATACCCGCAAAAGCCCCCGGGGTTCCGTAGGGGAAGGGAACGCCCACGAGAGAGACGCGCGGCGGAACACGCACCATGGAACACCACGAGGATGCGCAGCCAACCAGAAGAGGGCCCGGTCATTAGTCCACGCTCTCCATGTTCTCCTCACCTATTGAAATTATTTCCCTTCTTCGCCTGTTTCGCGTACGATAATACACACCTCTCGGGAAGTTTTTTTCCGAAAGGCGGTATCAATTGTAGTCGTGCAGAAGCTTCTTTCGTGGGCCATTGCATCCATTGCGGCTTCTGTACGCCGTCTCGGAAGATTCCGCGCACACATGCATTTAATGGGAGGAGAATTAGCCTTCGCATTCCACGAACCCCTCCCCATCTTCACTACAACCTTGCCTCATACTTTACCTCCGCTCTCCGTCGCCGTCTTGCTTAATTGTGCTTCCTAATCTTTTATATTTCTCCGTCCCCTGCGATTGTTCTCATCCCCGGCGCATTGTTCCTCCGCGACACAATTTAATGTCATCTTAAGAGATAATCGAGGTGATGAAATGGTGGGTAATTAATTGCGAAAGTTTTCTTTTTCCCGAGGACGCTGTATTTTTTTTCGGGAGGATTTTGTAGCGAGATGTATTCGGGGATCTTGCGTATATTTTCCGCTCCGCTCGGGATTAACGAACTAAAACTTTTCTCTCTCGCGGGTGGAAGGAGACCCTTTCCGCGGAACTGCATCAGAATGGGGGTCGTAATTGTCGGGAGAATAGGGTCTCGCCTTCGTTGTTCCTCCTCCTCCAAAAATGGCGCCCTATCTATTATTCTTGATAAGAATTTTAATTGCGGGACGCAAGCGAAGCGGAGGATCGGAAGGGAAAAAGTTCGAAGCGCTGGGGAGAAAAAAATGGTGAGCTAACGGTGGTGGAAAGAAGTCTAGCTCTCGAATCATTTTACGACTTAAATATACGCGTTCATAATTAGTCGTCAGCTGAATCAATTTCAAAACTGCGCATGCGTAGAGAACCGAGTTGGTTTCCTATGGGAATTGTATCTGGGGTGGGATTAGCGTTTCTACCTAAAGTGGTTTCCTCCAGAGATGGGCCATATTTTCTCGCTGGCCCATAGAATCAACACTCCACTAGAGATAGCGCGTCTCTAGTGGAATTTGAGAGGGTATTCCAGGTGATGGAATAAGTTAGTTTTTGAGGATCTTCCATTTCCCGCAGCAGAGCGTAAGGGAAAGGCTCTCGCCATCACTCCATAATTTCCACCTTTCAACTCTGCCCACGCACTAGGGACTTCTCCATCCCCGTAAGAATAAGTACGTCTTAACTATCCTCATTTTCCTCATGCTCGCCTCTCTCTTTCTCTCCAATGCCATCAGTCGCTTTACACGCAAGCATACCTCTCTCCTCAGTCTTCCACACCTGCCTCTATCACTCCCGTCGCCACGCCCTGCCTCATTGTCTTTTGTTAACGAGTTAATGATGAGCCGTTCCGCGGGGATTTTGGAAGGAGGGCTGTGGTGTCGATTTCGGCTTAGAAAGATCTGCAGAACTAGGTGGTAGCGGACTTGATGGATGTCGTATCCGTGGAGCTACCGTCAAGTCGGAGGAAATCCGCTACGATGCCTTTTATATATATCCGGAGAGTAACAAACAACCACCGTTGAAAACGTTTCAAATGTTGGATTCAGCGAAACGAAACTCGATTATTGACGAGTTTTAAGGTCGGGAAACTCTTATAACTTTTCTAACTATTCTGTATACATTGTGCTAAACATATTTACTACCCGCTGACTGCCAGGTTTAGTGGCTTTAGATTAACTTTGCTTTCGGTGCTCTAAAGAGAAATGACTTTTTTTAGATAAATGGCATTTAAGTAAAGACGTTATTTCCATTGTGACACCTTTAACTAAACCGAAGTACTGGTGTATACCTGTGGTTTTTGCCTCTGTAACCGTTAATCCCAAGAAAACGAGGCTCAACTCAAATTTACTCTCTCTCTCTCTCTTGAATACATAAACCTCCGTGGCGTATTTTTTCAACACTTAAGAGTGCGATCAACTGCACGTAACGTTATCCCCTTCTTTTTTGCGTTAGAAACGGCTCAGAGAAAAGCAATATCAAGAAGAGGATGCAGATGCGTAAGGTGCTACGTAAACAGGAGATTCTCGTTCGTTAATTTAATTCAACCGCATTACTAAGGATGATTTCGTTGAAGGAAACGCTCGCTGGGACCATTTCTTGTACACGACCTCAGAAAAACGCGCATCGCTTAAAGCGCATTAGCGGATGTAGCTCGAGAAGGGGCCAAATGATTCAAATTCGCTATCTCGCCTACTCGCTCGTTCATCTCTCTCGCACAGCTCCTCCCGGGATCTGAGGTAGGATTAGCCCCATAAATGAGGAATCTCGCTCTCTGCGTTTTTTTGCCCCATTTCCTTCAAAGCGCTGCCATTCCTCTCCCTTTCTCCTCCTCCTCGGCGTTCCTCATCAACTTGCTTATCTTCCGCTCATTACGCTCGCGATCTCCGGTATCTCTACCTGCGAAAAGTTTCTTGCGAACTTTTACTGCTTGGGAGTCGGCCTACCCGAGCGAATGTCACGTAGCGAAAGTACGGTTCGTGAGGGAAAGTGCTCGTTTATCCCGCGGGAGGTAATGTCTCTCGACGCCGTCGTCGAAACAACGTTGCGTTGCAAAAACAGCTTTCGCCGTGTTTATTTTTATCGCGATAAGCCATTGGGGTCGGTCTCTTAAGTTAGCTCAGCTGCCTTTGAATGCAAATTTTGATTTTTCGTGTTTTAAGATCGGAGACGATGCTGTTTTCGTGGAGCCGCGTTGTTCGAAGGCAATCTCTGGGTTCTACTATTCATGATTATACTGGTGTCCAAAAGTGGTTTAGTGAAGTGAGGGAAAAGTTTTATTGAATCAGTTTTTCTGAGTGGACTGATATTCTTCGTAAATGATTTGATTCTCACTTGTATTGTTTTTTGAAGATGTAACGTTCAGGTCGCCGAATAATTAACGTTTCGTACACGTGTAACATTGACGAACAAAGGTAAGGACATCAATATTTAATCGTTGGTGCTTATTACGCCCGACTTGGTGCCAGAATTGGTAGTCTACCAACGCTCAGGTCCAAGGTTCGAGTATTGGTTAATCGGATTCTTCCATATAGGGCATGGATTTATCTGTTCGTCCCTTTTTGTAATTTCTTGCTGTATTGTCCACGATTGTATGCTTGTGAGAGCAGTATGAAGTTGATAGATGAATATATACCTATGAATAGCGACCTAAGGCTTTAGGATAAAAAATACGAAAATGTTGTAGTGAAGTTTCAAAAATTCAGTTATATACAAATGTAGGTCCATTAGTATACATAAAGCGAGAAAATCATACTCAACTTTTATCTACCCGAAAAGTACACCAGGATCATGAATTTCAGGATCGCTTTAACCCTACGAACATGTATCCTAGAGCTTCAAACTCAAATCGAAAATCGTAGAGCTGTCTATCGGTCCATCCTCTTTTCTACTCCGATAGTTTTCTCCTTGTTTATTTTGGACGTCGAGCTTTTTCCCTTATCGGAGAGCTCGAGCGTAGTCTCACTCCCTTCTCTAAATGATACCTCTCTTCGGAGAGGAGTCATTTCAAGGCAATAGACTGCTAGAGAGATCAGCTGAGAGCAAAAAAAGTTGGGATGCGAGGTACTTAAAAAAAAGGAGCAAACAGAGATGCAGTCGTAGGGAGGAGAGGCTGCTGAGGTCAGAGTCGATTACTCGTCTTCCTCCGATGGTCCATCCCCTCCATTCTCACTTCCTTTGTTCGGAGCCTCTCCAGGAGAAATGAAGGTGTAAAAGGGAGAAAGACGGAATCGGGAGGCTTTGAAAACGAGCCTCGTCCAATGAGGAAGAGTCACGGTATGGGCGTTAATTATTTTTATTGGAAGGATGGAATCGAAGACACATTGACCATTAAGTCTATAGTCCCTTGTTGTATTCTTGTGTAAGTTAATATCCCTGGATAGATGAAGCCGTGTTCGCACGCACCTGTCGTATGAATATACAGATGTAAGTTTTTAATCTGGAGATAGAGGCAAGCACGTTTGTATACCAACTATCCGCATGTGTAAAAGATTTAAAAGATAAATTTGATAAGTTCATAGAAAGCACATTCACATATTATGTAGCCGAAATAATGGGTCCACCATGTTGCATAGGCCGTTCTGATACTGCGAGGAAGATAAGGGAAGTAGATGCTAGAACGAATCGATTCAAGGACTTATTTTTTCCGCGAACATTACGTGAATATAATCGATTAGGGAAGGAGTCATGGCGAATGCACCCTCTGCCACACTCCGAAAGGCGGCTTGCAAGATACTTACATAGACATGTATAAGTTAATCGAGTTTTAGGAAGAGCTCTCTAGTGATACTTTATGGAACCGTTAAAAACAAGAAAGTACACGTTTTGTGCTTTTTCCATTGCCGTCCTATAGCAATAACTTCAACAGTTTTCCTGTGCATATGTTAGTCAAAAGTGCACCTGAAACGAATAGGATGCAATAAAACGCGCGGAGACCGAATAAAGCGAAACAAATTGCACATGCAAAGGAATTATGCACGAGGAATATACAAAGTCCTTTAAAAGCCTCGCTGAAAATATGGAGATACGCGCACGGAGACGAAGTAAAAGGACCAAAAAGTACCGTAGCTCGAGGAAGAGACCTTGTCGACCTAGAGTTGAAACTTCGCTCTGTTGCAACTTCTCTCACACATTTAAAACGTGAACTTTCTGTCTCCCTCGTCGCCTCCCCTCTCGTCCATTGGAGATGAAATTCACGTCGACTTACACAGCCTCCGCATGAAAATCCCTCCGATGGGACCAAGCCGAGCAGAGCACAGATTTTTAGTTTTTGAAAAGACGTGGCAGTTCGTAAACAGTGGAGAAGGCAACGGTGTGAGCAACTTCCTCTCCTGCCCGCTTGGCGGCTCTGTCGGGTTCTCGGAGCCCGAGGCCAAGAAATGGCCGCCGTCGGATCTTGGAAGTGTGCTGAGGAAAGGGTTTTTTCACCTTGGGGGAGAAGGGATAAGGGGAGGCAGTTTTAAAAAAACGGGTGGTGGGATGAGGAGGTGGCGGTGTGGGTAAGTGCCCGGAGTGGGGAGAATCAGGGTTCGAATGAGCAGCGGCGAATGGGAGACCGTTGGAGAGGACATCTGGAAGTAGCTGCGTTCGGTTCCGATAAAGGGTGGGCCGAAAAAGGGGCATTTTGGGTCGCACATGTCGATGATGCTCTCGGAGACCGACGATGAAGGAAATTTCCGTAATTGCCGCGACCCCATCGATCTCCGAGTGATGATTGCCCCCCGGCTAGTGCTGCGTGGAGGCTTTCTTTGCTCATGTGGTCGCCTCGAAGACGGCTGAGCGTCGCGGTTGTTTATTTTCAACACGTGGTTCCTAGGAGTGCAACCGCGGAGTACGTCATAGTCGTCCGGCAACTTTTTTCGCCGGAGGTGATTCGCATTACGTCACGGCGGTTTGTTTTCTGGCTGTTCGTTGGCAGTGACCTCGATGCCGCGTAACGCAATGATATTTTGATTTCGTGACGCTATGCCCAAACTTGTTCTGCGAAAGTCAATAAATTGTAGTTTACCAGCCGGTTCAGATGGAGTTGAAATCTTTGTTTGGTCGTGCCCCTTGACTCTTGCAATTTCGAAAGGCGAAGAGGGAAGACGCGATTATGCCGGGAGGAAATCGGATATTTATTACGAGTAAATTGCGCATTGTTGAGGTAGATGAAGTAAATGGCAAATTTGCATATAAAACGCCTAATTCGAATCATAGCCAACGCAGATAACAACAAAACAGCATTCATGGTGTTGAATAGGCATCATGCCCTTCGAGTAAACCGTATGTCTTTAGAAGGCAATGGTATCTGGATGATGTATCTACCATAGTCCCCACTGCGGGAATAAAATTCGTTATAGTCACATATCCTTTCCTTTGTTTCCCTTCGATGATTGGCGTAATAACCCATTCAGACTCCTTAAGAACCCGATCGGAACGACGTCCACAAACGTACTGATCATTCTCACCAGATTCGAACTCCCGACTCTGGAGGACACAATCACAGGCGGTGCCGGTAATAGCCATTGGCCAGCGTAAAAAGATCACAGAAACCCCGCTCCGAACGCTCACCAGAAAGGGAAAGGATGTAATGGAACGCGGAATTATTTAACGTGCATTAGAAAGATACCATCACCCCCTAATATCGTTAATACAGGGCAGAATTCGAATCCTCGGAGTAGAAAAATCTCCACACGATGTAGATAACGCCAGGAAGCAAATGCGTTCCATCCCCGAACCCCTTTCGCCGTGGGCAGATATAGTAGGGACGGCAGCTGGGCGGAGTGTATTACGACCTGGCGTGGGATGAGCATTACGTTGACAGGAATCGTTAAGGGAAGTGCTATGCCGCGGAGGGAGGGGTTCCTCCATGGTAGGAGGATCATTCGAGTAAGAAGGAGTGGTGGAGAGGGAAGATTCTGACGTCCCCCGTCTTCTTCCCCCCCATCGCTTCCCCCACACCTTCCCGCCTCTCCGAGGCCACCGAAGCAGCCATCCTGCTGCTTCCAGTGAGGTCAAGGAACGGTGCCTCCGAGAGAGAAGGCTCTTCACGCGATAGAAGCGTGTGTGAGTTTTGTCCGATTCTACCACGCGTCCATCCTCCTTGTTCTCCTGGTAGTTATACACCTATCCTATTCCACACCTACGGGCAGAGAACGGTTCATCCACGGGTGTCTAGTTTGTTTGTGTTAGACGAAGCGGTCGCTGAGATGTAGAGGTCAGCCTGAAAGCTGTTTCAGGAAATTCCGATTTCACGTCTAACAAACTATGGAGAAGTGTTTGCGGGGTTAATAAACGAGAGCTCAAGTCGTGTTAACTGCGATTGAATTTGATTTTTAAACATGTTCATTCTGATTGGAAGTCATCGAGAAAATTCGCTTTTTATATCGATCGAAGGCCTTGGATGGTCGGATGTTGGGATGCGAGATAATTACTGATGTTTAATTGAAGGATTAGCGATTTTTCGGTGTATTAAAACCTTCATTACTGGAAATGTGAAAGCCAGATGCTTCTGAACGCGGAGCGTAAACTGATTTTCGTCGCGGTCTACGGCACAGGAGGGGTTACGTCGGAGGGGCATCGTCAGTAATAGTACTGAATTAGTTATTTTGTGGCTTCCGTACTGAGAAATTTCTCTGTGAAGTTTTTGGTTGTTCGTCTATAAATTTTGGGTGGATGATAGATGTGGAGATTTTGTAGGGTAGAATAGCAAATTTGTTATAAACCTTTGACAGTATCTTTTTCAAGAAGATTCGAGAGGTAGAATAATCCCGTTTTTTCATGTTCAACACAAAAAAAAATCTCTATTAAAGAATAGAAGAATTGGTGCTACGGTAACAACTACGTAAGTGCAGTGATCCTTTGTATAACACTTTTCAAAGCATTAACCGACGCGATTCAAATCTCTGTAAATTCCTTATCATCATAGGCAAAAGCAAGAGCGGCAGATCCGACAGTGAGCGTAAAATAAGTGAAATAGTTGAGAGGATTTTATGGAATCATTCTTTCCGCGAACGATGCGCGACAACAATAAGCTAAAGAGGTAACTGGAACGCTTGTTGTTTACACGCCGAAAGGCGACTTACGTAGTATTTACATAGATGTAAAAGAGTGGGAGTAAATTAAACGAAATAAACGTGTTTCTCTATCTTGTGTTGAAACATAAGTAGAAAATCTATGAGAGTGCGCGTTGAGGAAAGGAACGTCTTCATGGCGTTCTTTAAATTGAAATCCTTCCCAACTTACTTCACTTAAAACCTGGAAGGTTGTGGGATCGAAGGGAGGGTTACGTGGACTGACATCTCCTCTATATTTTAGACCTTCAAGGCCTCCATTTTCTATTCATCCACGATGATATTGCGGATCCGATTTCCGGAAACGACCGATTATTAGTTTTCCGGCGAGCGATTTCATTTTTTCCCTCCTTTTGTCATCCACGGCATCGTAGGTCGGCGGTAACGAGTACAAAAACTTCGACGCCTTAAGACGTATTCGAGCGTGAACTTCGCCAAAGCTTATTTGCAGAGCGCGCGTAACGTTTAAAAAGAGCGAGGAACTTGTTTTTCCCGGAAAGTCCTTCGCTCCAGCGAATAATACCCGAGAATTTTCCTCAAGGGCGGTCAAGTGATGTGGAGGTGGACTGCTCTTCTTAGGTGCTGCAGTCAATTCAAGCTTGAATCCCGATTGATTTTGATTGTCCTAAAACCAACTTCTTAATTGGATCCAGGGGCTTATTTCCCAAGCCCCTTTTGGTTCTTTGGATTGTAGAATCGACTTATGTCCGTTTTTTGCGAGGGATTTCACGATGGAAAAGAGACTACCATATCGTCACGGAGTCTTAGGGAAGACTTTTATGGGTTCAAGATGGCGATTTTTAATGTGGCTATAAATTACCCATTTAGAGAGTAGAATGCAAGGAAAAAGACAGAGGGGAAGGCAAAGGCAAAAAATGTTAGATGACATAAAGGGTGGGGTAAGTTACCAGGTAGCGAAGGAAAGGGCTATGAATAGGGAATATTAGGGCACATGGACCTACCGAAAGGTAGAACACTTATGTAATGTAAATTACCCATTATCCGCTTCGTAATTTATTTATATACGTGCTTAGAGCCTTTTCGTGAGAATGCTGAGACAATTTATCGAAGATTTACATTACACTTACATCTACAATTGTGACTAGCAAGCCGTCTATAGGCGTGCGGCAGGGATGGTTTCGGTTTTATGTTGCTTATTTAACGGTTTATAAATGTTCTATACCCCGCTATGGTTAGTTCAGTGGTTCGATTTCTTTTCCACAGTGTAATATTTTAAGAGTGTTTCTATTAATGGTATGCAGTCGTTGGAGAAGCCGTAGATGTATACATTTAGTTTCCCTGCGAAAAATATTAAACTCTATGTAAAATTAAGGCTCCCCAAGGGAGAGACCTTTTATTGTTTAAGTTTCGAGTGCTACGTTAAAAAAATGCCTAACTCGATATGAGGATGTGGTTGATGTGGTATTGACCTTCAAAAAAATTTTTTCGATTCAATCAAATTTCGTCTCGTATCGCAAAATGTAGCTATATACCAATTTTATTCTTAACAGATTTCATTTTTCAACAGCAGGTAATGAGAATTTGATGAATTAGAGGTTTAAAAACACTCCTTTAACCGTATTTCAGCAGACAGAATTGCGTTTGGAGGCAGACTGGAAATTACGGATTATCGACTTCTATGAATCACCCTATACGCATTTAAGAAACAAAGCGTTCATTATTAAGGGTTCCTTCAGAGCTTGATTAATTGATTTAATAAAAAAATGAAAAATTGCTCCAAGGTTTATACGAATCAGAGATAAAATCTTTTTCTCGAGCAACTGAAATGTACTCACGTTTCCTTCATAATTTAAGATTCTTAATCCTTGGAAAATCAACAAAGCGACATGCCCTCGCGGAAAATCGATTCTTATAGTTTTTTTGCAAGATTTCAGTGCAGCACTTGTTGTCGCCCGCGAAAACTCACGAAGAGTTCGTGAACCGACCTCCCCTACGTGACTCTGTCTTCCAAAGCATGATTACCCTTGGGACAAACTTTGCAGTAACGAGGATCCGTCGCGTGGGAAAGCCATAAGCGACAACTCGGGCTCGAGGGTTATCATTGACTTCGCCTTCACGCAAAAAAAGGACTTTCGCGAAATTTTCGAGCACCGTATCGAATTATGCGAGAAAAAACACGAAATTCTCGAAAATGTTTTCATCCTAATTTCCCGTCGGATTTATCAAGAGAGACTGACGGAAACAGGGTCTTCACAAAGGGCGAGGATTTTTTTTCGGTCGCTGAATTGCGCTACGAGCGTCAACTTTTTTGTTATTATTCCACGCATCATAATGCAGACTTTTGTACCCTTTGTTGGCTTCCGAAATCCCCTGTTGTTACCTGGATACGAAGCCTGGTCCCCCACCCACAAAACGGGCACATTTGTTGTGGAATTTTTCAGCATTTCCCCCCTCGAATTACGCATCGCGTGAAGTCCTTACTTTTTAATCTCGCTCCTTGCTTTTTTTCCAGCACGAAAATCACTCATTTCTGCCTGCTCCGGGGCTAATCCGCACGCCATCGTGACAGAGTGACCTCTCGCGGCCGTGCGGGGAACCCGCGAAACAATCGTCTCGCGACGGGAAAAACACACGTTGCGAAAAGTTTCTCACGTTAAAGTACACGGGAGGCAGTAACGTTTCGACAAAAGGCCGCGAAAAGACATGGAGCGGACGCTGTGTTAATTGCGTGGTAAAATTTAAATTGTTTCTACAATTTGCTCGTTTTCTAGCTCGTTGAGATTTTGATATGTTTCGGGAAATTATATCGCGCGGGGGGATTCTTCAGATGATTTATTGTGAAGTTTGGTTGTAAATATTCTATGGTAAAGTCTCATAAACCGGTGAGTGAAAAACAGGAGGAAATTTCAGGTCATGTATTTAGATAATGCCGATATAATGCGTCCTCGATGTTACATAGGCCGTTCTGATACTGCGAGGAAGATTAGGGAAATAGAGGCTAGAACGATACGATTCATTTTTTCCGCGAACGATAAGCGAAAATAATCGATTAAGGAAATGGAGAATGGAGGAATAAGGAGTCATCCCACACGCCGAAAGAAGGCTTGCAGGGTACTTATTAATATTATATTAAAACACTTTATTNCTTATTAAATATATCGGATGTCTTTTAGGAATCAACCATATTTTATTAAAAATTAATTTAATAAAAAAGTATGCTTACCTGCATCAAGAAGTCAGCAACTATTTTCCTATAATTACTTACTTTTCGCTTCTTTAAGAATATAAGCAATTTAAATTCATCTCGGTATCAAAGTAGCAAAATTTAAATAATTCAATTAAGGATTAATTAACCATTACGAAAATAATAATAATAATACTAATAATAATAGTCTTAGGTCAATTTACCCTAGGGTCATAATTATTTGTCAATCCTCTCGCAGAATTTTGGAGAAGTGATAAAATTGAACAAGTTTGAGATGTTACTGAAGGGTATAGCATACTCCATAATAGATAACTCTCATATTCTCCTTGATTAATCATCCTTTACTTTCTGTTTCGGGCGGCCCAGAAAATGTAACCCATTTTTTCTGGGGAGTGAAATAGATAATCGAAACAGCAATTTTTAATTAGCCCTCTCAGCCCTTTCACTGATGAAAAATTAATGAAGATCGGGCCAGAAGTTTCTTGGCAGTCTGTTTTTCGGATAGACTCACTTCGGTTTCCTCTACTTTATCTTGATGAACGGAATATTATTTATTTTCCTTTGGGTACTGGGTGGAGAAAAACTTTCGTTTACTTTAGTGTCATCTTTTTTAATGCTGTGGTTATATGACAGTTATTGAGGTATGAGTGGCACTAAATGAGAGCAATTTATGGAATGCTGTGTAAGTGACAATGATGGTTAAGTTGCTGTTGAAAAATTCCAAAAACCATCAATCAATCAATTGTTATTTTTAAAACTCCGAAACCCGTCAACAATCTATTGTTGTTAAATAAACATCCAAAAAGCCATCAATAAACAATTGTTGTTAAAACCCTTGAAAACCTATAAACTATCAATTGTTATTAAAACCCTTCCGAAACCCATCAACAATCAATTGTTGTCAATAACCCCTCCAAAACGCCATCAGTCGTTGTTTAAAAAACTCAACCAATCAACAATGTTGATGGTTTTTTGAGTATTTTTAACAACAAAACAACAAAAGTTGAAACACCGTGCTACACACGGATGTTTCACACTCTTAGGAAGGAAAACAAAGGCAAATTACCTCACTCCTCATCTAGTCTAGTAAGACTCATTCCCTCTTCAAAAATATTGTTAGATAATGGTGGAGGGGGTGAGGTTCAAATTAGCTTCGACTTGGTAACTATGGAGATAGGCAGCCAAATATACTTCGCTGTCTCGCATGGAAGCCAAATTCGCGTAATTTCCTCAACTCGCCGATTTCCGCGTAACTTGACGAAAGTGCGAAATTACGAATCCTTAGGCTTCCAAAGGAAAAACGTTATTATTTTTTTTCCTCCCCGCTCCAATCCTACTCTTCAATTACCGCCTTCCGAGATGAAACCGGATTTTCGAAGAGATCTTTTGTGCGGGACACGCAAGCTTTATGCCGACTGCCCGTGTGGGATAGAGAGGAGAAATAACGCGTATTCCGACCAAGTAAAGAAAATCTGGAAGGGGAGGAGCGGTGGGAGTTTTTTTCCGTCTTTAAAAGCGAGAGATTCAACGACCTCTTCCGTCGATTTACGAAAACTCCTTCTCCCCCGCAACTCCTCAATCTCTTTCCCAGGGAAGAGTAAATGACCCCCTTACTTACACCACGCTTCGCGAGGAGCTCCTTTGTGTGATTCGCGTTATCGAGTCGGAAATCTCCTTTTCGTACGTTCAACCGTCTTCCTATCGGTTGCTTCCCCTTCTACTTTCGCCTCTGATTCTTTACGGACCGCTTCCACTTGTTCCTCTGCCTCGCTTCCTCCGCTCGGATATGTTGAGGGTGTCTTCGACTTCCGCCGTGCGTCATGAGACAAGAGTCGCTGTGCGTTCCTTCTCAAACGCCAAAGTTTGTTTCGGGAGAGTTGCACCGCGCCCAACGGACAGCACCGCTGCACATCCAAGGTCTCTTTGAAGAACCCAAGTTGATTTTCGCCATGAAATATGACGTACTCAAGTTTCTCAGTCATATATGCTCCTTTGGTGTTCTCGTAGATGCAGCGTAGCAAAGGCATGGACACGAAATATGATTTGAAACGATTCGTTCTCTCATTATAAATAATGATTTAAAAATAATATGAAGAATTTTTATTATTTAATAACAATTAATAATTAGTACGTAACAATATGTAATAATTACTATTATTTTATTACTATTATTATTATTAACGAGATTAATTAAATAATTACAGGTATTATAAGTAATTATAGAGATTAATATATTATTCGTTTATTAATGTATCATTTAATAATTATTAAACGAATTATTATTATTTAATACTACTTATAACTTTTAATTTAGCATAGTAACTTAATTTTCATGACATCCAATGGAGGATTTTAAATTACGTGCAACAGGCATTATAGTAGCTCAGGGTCTCATCCGTATAGGGGCTTCAGGAGGGCTGTGACGATGAACTCTCAATAATAAACTTATATTTTTTTAAGGTCCCCATGGTTCTTGTTTTTTCCCTACTTGGATTCTGCTTATATACTCTTGCCGCAGTTAAGCGAACGAGGTTTTTTTACTAATTACCTCCTATATTTAGTTGCATAATGGGTATTATTTATTCCAATACTCTCAAATAGGAGCCTCTATCTGATGTTTCTAACGCAAACTTAATGTATTAAAAAAATCAAGAGTTAATCTCTCGGTAAAAACCATTTTGTCATACATGACACTTTGACGAAGAATATTTAGGCAGGTAGTCCGATGCAGAGAGGCAGAAATAACGTTTTTCTCTTTCGGGGAAATTAGGCTGCCACCCTACGCTATTCTGTGTGCTCTCATCTCTGATTTTCCATCAACGCGCACGCGAAATAACCCCGTCAATCAGCCTCTAAGCGCGGAACATTTTCCGGTGCTGTTATTTACGTTCCCGAGCTGAACTTCGACCGCCCGCTTGACTGCCGCTTCCCGAGGTCTTGCTCACCGTGTGAAGCAGAAGACGACCCCGTATGACTCAATGCGGTCTCCGGAATCGACCCCAAGAAGCGTCGCGGTTCGGAGGACATGGCTCCCGTAAAAAGAAGGGGAACGGCTGAAAATCACGTTGCGACTGCAGGCTGGAAATTTTTGAAAGTTGCATCGAATTGAATGAACCTTCTTGAACCCACATTCCCATTGTGCGGAGCAAGACCGGAGACCTTAAAATTAAGGGAAGATATTGCTTGCTTTTGACCCGATGGAGGACTTTAGCGGAAAACACGATAGTTGAGTTCGCTGGCGATATTTCTCTAGAACGGGCGGAAAATTTGGCGTGGTACCATCCGATTCTTTTTGCCCTCGGTACTATTTCCTCCATTTGATCTCAAAGCTGCCGAGGCAATTGTCCGGATCGGAAAGAAAGGTCAGTAAATTGGAAGGGACTAGTTCGCAATCGGAGCGTTCCTCAATTAAATTTATCCTTTATCCGGGATGACTTTTTGCCTGGCCAATGCAGTATCGGCGGCGGAATAGCGGACCGGTTGATTTGTGATCCAATACTTACTCCATTATCGGGAATGACGTTCATTTAATCCGCTTTGATGAGATTAAACGGAGCTTTATTTATTTTGGAGGGAATTGTCAATTGTGGTACTTCGCATGGATGTTTTCTGCTCTCCTCTGTGATTGGCTAAGTTTCAAGTTGTGTTAAATCTCAAATTGCTGAGGTCTGTCTTAAAAGAAATTACGGAAAGTAGACCATAAAAATATACGGCGATGGATACGGTCATCGTTTTTTACCATGTTATTTTATAAATTTATACGCTTAGTGTGTTCCTGCAACGAAATCATTATGAATTATTTTCATTTGCCTCTGGCTACTAGATGGAGAAAAACGTGTCCTCCATATAATGTTATGTCAGCCTCTTTTAAGGAAGAGAGAATGTGAAAGCTACTGAGATATCAATAATGCTTTGTAATCAAATTGGTTAAGTAAAGTGTAATTCACGGAGTGCCGCTTTTACGTGGGTGTTTACCACTCATACCATTTTGGTTCAGGCTACGAAAGGCCGACATTCTCACTCCTCTTCTTTTCTAGCTAGGTTGATTTTCTGTCTAGGAACTTTCGTCATCTAGGAACTTTCGTCGTCTAGGGTGGAGGGGTTGAGGTCCATACGCACATCAGATCTGAATACTTGAAGGACTTTTCAATTGCAACGCTGTCTGCATCAGATTTACCTAAATGGAAAATATCCTCCACATTTTGCTTGCATCTGGGTCAAAAGCAAGGATAATTTTCCGATCCGCGTGCACTCGTCAGTTATCAGGAAAGTAAAGGGATGATTCGGCATGCAGAAACATCAGTTGCGTAAATTATCCTCCATTCAACATCCGTTTAAGACCTAACTTTTGTCTAAAACAGCCAGCAACTTTGCCAGCGCAAATCCCCAACGATTCGGAGAAAATCAGCGCAATTGAAACCAGCACGGGAAACTTCCCGCACGTCGCAAACGCTTAAGTTTCTCGCACGCAATTTGTTGAACGTGGTCAAGGATCGGATAAGGGAAGTATCAGCTGCTGCACGGGATAATGAAACACGCGCGACCTCTTTAGGCTGTAGTGGATGACCCGTGCCCTCCGCCAAAGAGGTCAATGCATCGCAAGTAAGACTTAATCGCACCTTCTTTCATCATTGTCCGCTTATCGCTACGAAGTAAGATATTTCGCGCTAGCCCTTTTCTCGATTTCTAATTAGATTTCGCCTACTTTATTTTTGAGAAAAAAGGAAAACGTCTTAGCATTCTCCCTTGCAGAACGAACCGAAAATAAGCCCAACGCGAGATCCTTTTCCTTTTTTTCAACCTTTTGAAGCCCCCGCGTTCTTCATTCATATTAAAGCCGTAAGGAGAGCCATTTAACTCCCTTTCATAATTAGAACGGAGGCGAATGAGAGAGAATATGAATAAATTCTTTTTCCGCAAAAATAATTAGAGAGGACCTCGATCTCTTCCCTTTTCCTGCCTGCGGTCTGGGGGATTTTAATATATTTTTCAAAACTACTCGCATATTCGATTTCTATTCTTGTTCATTTTGGAGCGTTTATCAGCTCGTTCATCTTTTCGTTTCACTTCCTCCCTTTATTTCTGGCTCTCCTTCCCTCCAGGGATGTCTTTTTTCCCACGCTTCCTCCTCTGTGTGTTGCCTATCCCATCCCACCATCTTATTGCACAGTTCCCACTTCTCCACTACTCCACAGTCTTTAATTGCTCTCCCCTATTTCCCCTCCTCCGGAATCATCTTTTCTCCCCTTCTTGAATAATTCAACTTCTTCATTAAGTAGTGCATACACGTGTGTCATCTCGTGGCGGTGTGCGTCCCTCATACTTATTCCCCGCGCTCGTGTGTATGCTTGTGTGTGTGAGAATTTCCTCGCTTCAGTTATTCTCCGCATTAAATTTTTGCTTCCACACAGCGAGCGAGAGAAAAAAAGAGCACGGTAGGATTATTCGGGAATGAATGTTTTAAATTTTTAATTTGCGAAATTTCCCCCTCCCCTCTTGTTTAATTTTTTTCGGAGGATCCGCTGGACCGTGTTGCGCGGACGATGTTATTTTTTCCCTTCCCTTTTTAATGTTTTCGCAATTTGACGATCCGAAAATTTCTTTTGTGATAAAATGTAGCAGGGTCCTTTCTTCTCGTTTTCGAGCCGAGGAATTCGTCTTCCCCGCGCTCATTTTCTTTCCCGGGATGAAACGGCGAAAGAGTCGCGATGGTAAAGGGATTCGACGCTTTGCTCGAGATGCTTTCGTTTCTGAGTGCTTTTTTGGGAAGTCTCTCCTCAAATAGAGTAATTCCACATTTAGTGGATGAGATTCACCCAGAATTTACTTTGATCGCGAAAGTAAGGGACGCTATGGGAAGTCCCTCAAGGCACATCTATATCACCAACTTCTTTCACTTGGCATCCCGAGTGAAGTACTTAAGAAAGGAGTGATCTTTCACAATGGAACCCCCACGGGGTTCTATTTCTACATTTCGAAAACAAACGGATCAAGTAAATACCTGCCGGAATTTCCATGCAGGTTAATTTATAAGAGTGCCACAAGGTTCCTTCCTCTCCCCACGTTTCTTTCTGAAACCTTTAAAACGGGAGAATCCTGTCGTAATTCTTTTAGGGTTAATATGAATATACTGTCGCTCTCGCAACGTGAAAAAAGATGTCCTCCGCAACGAAATTAAAACCCGTTTCTGTGCCATACTCTTTTGATGCGACAACTCGTGCGGGCAGAAAAAAAACGTGCAAATCATGTCGAGACGTGACGACAGAACACTAGGCAGAGACAAAACACTCCTCCGAGTCTGAGTCACCGCGAACTCGGAAAAACAAAGCGGCGTTAAACCACCTCCCATTCATGACCACTGGTTTCGTCTCTTCCCTTCATTTACCCTTTCCCAGACGAGAAAAAAGGGATCGCTTTGTTGCCCTCGTTGTCTCAGTCCTTTGTGAAGACGTCAAGTCGCTACTGCTTCGCCCCGTGTTTACAGTTTCGGGAGACAGGTGAATTTTCAAGACTCTGTTAGGGTCGGGAGGGGATGGTTCATTTTCCCCACCTTAACCACCGTCTCCTTCGGAAAAAAATAATAAGACTCCTTTCAATTCAGAAGGCACGCCTCCTTCCGCTGTGCCTCTTTCTGGCGTGGGATATTCTCGAGATTGCCTCCGCTTTTTCTCATCATTTCTTTCCTCTCTCCCATTAACCTCTTCTGCCTCCTCACACCATCTCAGGCAACCCGCTTTACTGCCTCGCGTGGTCCCCGTTGATGAGTTCCAATGAGGTCACGCTGACTCGGCATCGCTTACGTATTTCCTCCGTGATCCTTTTTTCACTCGAATCGAACCTCACCCCCTCTTCCTATCGGCTTCAATGATTTCTCCATCCCAAGTCCCTTCCCATTCTTCCGAACGATTCCCATTTAATCGGTAGATTTATGGGGAAATCGAAACCTGTGAGAAACTTGGCGTATTTAGCAAATAACGCGCTCTCGCAATTATCTATCGAGTTAATCTTACGTAAAAATAAGTGAAAAGTATTCGGTCGCTTAAAAATGGGTAAATATATTAGGGATAAAATGCAAAATTTAAGTCATGGAGTCTGTCTCAACAATATTCATGCCGGAGGCCGGTTTGGACCAATAGCTACCAAAAGCCTAAAGTAATTGAAAGATTATTATTTTTTATTATGAGACAAAAGAAGAATGATGAATACCTTATCAAGATTTGTTAGCAGAAACCATTATGGAATAAGTAATCAAAACATTTCCCTATCCGGAATTCAGACATACCGCTGCGCTTCTTTAAATTCTGACTCTAAATCTGATTATGGCCCTTTCTTGCTCGTACCTTCTTCGAAGGGTTCAGTATAGGAGTTCTTTTGTCTATAGGCAAATTTTGAATATACCCTTTTTCTCGTCAGAACCCGAGCGCACTGGATGAGTGGTAACTCGTCACACTTTCTGTAACAGATGAGAACTAGGAAATTATATCAGATGTAATAACCAATAAAAGGTTTCTCGAAATTTAATAGGTGTCGTGTAAGTGAAAAATTTATTGAAATATGTTTTTTGAAACAGTACTGTTCCTTTACGTCGGATAATAGTATTGTTAAATGTGCCTCGACATGAATTCAATATGTCCAAGCTCTACTTTATGGAAGGGAGCCATACAAAAGAAAAATGTATTCTGTGGAAATTAGTAAGTGTTTCATCTTACTTCTTTAGTTTAGTGATCCGACAACCAAGGTCATTTCGCACACAGTCCCCCATCGGGAATCGAACCCGGGACCGCTTTCACCACAGGTGAACGAGCAGCCCATTTGGCTACCCGGGAACACCAAGTTATATGGAATACCTTAATACTTGTAGTATAAAGTAGGAAAAGAACTTCAGAATAAGATGACATTAATCTCCGGCGAATATTCACTGGGAAATTTTCAAAGTATTCCGTTAGGTTCGTCTCGTTCTAGGGGATAAG
This sequence comes from Ladona fulva, assembly GCA_000376725.2. Lineage (NCBI taxonomy): Eukaryota > Metazoa > Arthropoda > Insecta > Odonata > Libellulidae > Ladona > Ladona fulva. Next base: position 352,338 of record KZ308673.1, on the reverse strand, counting down.
TGACGAATCACTCCTCTTGTTTAGACATTCGTACCCAATTGCGAGAGTATTACTTCAATACTTGAGATTAGGAATCATTAATCTAGGAAAAGTTTCCCGAGCGTCTGGCGTTGAAGAATCGAGCAGTGAGAAACGACCGGATTTCCTGCCGTTTCTCTTTTTCGCCTTTCATTTTTTTTCCATTGCACTCGGCGTCTGCAGGACTCGAAAAATCTTAGCGTATCTTCCACATTTTCCAAATAAAAAAGGGGCGGTGACACAGATTCTTTTATCCCATCTCTTCCAATTCCTGTCTCTTTTCCCCGTTTTCTTTTCCGCCGGTTTCCTCTGCAATGTAGACATCGGTTGATTGAACCGTGGAAGAAATGTAAGAGAAAGGATGTATATGTGCATCTCGAATCGTTTTTAAGCGACGAGGAGACATCGCCTTCTTTTGTTTCTCTTGATTCCGTTCTCGGAGATCTATACCCATTCCATTTTCGTGCCAAGAAGACTCTCTCTCTCTCTTTCGTTTTCAATATGTCGCGAGTCCTTTCGCTAAAAGCGTGCGTTACGTTCTTCGCTCGTGATAATTTCGAGCGAAAGGAATTCTCGGGGTAAGCGAGACATTTTGATTTCCAGAAAGTCGTAAAAGAGTGGATATGATGTTTTTTGGGAGGAGGGAAACACCTCCTCGCCCCCATTAGTGGGCTATATATATATTTATATAAATTCCGCAGAGTGACGCGCGTGGTGATTCAGCTATCGGTAAATATAACTTTGATTGCGTCCCGTCGATGCGGACAAAATGGAGTTTCTTCCAACTTTCGCTGTTTCGAGATATTTTTGTTTTTACTTGAGTTTCATGGTGAACTTCCATCCTGCTCTAAACTGTATTTCCTTGTTATACCATGCTAACTACACCCGCACTGCCATAATTAGTGTAAGGTTATCTGGATGACTGTATGTTTTCGTTCAGAGCTTTTTTCGGGTGGCTTTTTCGTTATGGATGATTAATTTTGAAGTTTTGCGGCCTAAAAGTTTCAAATCGACGAAGTAAACTGAAACTGTAGTGGTTTTTATTTCTACTTTAGACATGTATTTCGCGATAATACAACTAAACCAGAGAGCATTTTTATATAAGCATCAAGCATTAAATGATTTAAATAAAATATTTATTATTATAGAATTTAATAACACCATAAAACTCCGTGACTTGATTATCGGATGACGATAACACAATTAACTTCACGTCAATACTGAATAATTTTGCAGTTATACAAAAACAGATTTGTTGGCCGCCTCCTGACCGTGGTCAGGAATGCCACCCCATTCCCTTCTACTGCTACGCTGAGGTCCCGGGTTCGAATCCTGGTCATTGTTGTTTGTGTTCGTCTTTACAAGATTAATTGTAAGAATGACCTCATTAGACTAAAATTCGCCTAAATAAATATGTGATTATTATTATTATTATTTCGAGTATACATCGTAGAAACCAGTATAATTGAAAATCTGATTAAACTATCTCCTTAAACCGTATTGCGTCATGCAATAATTTTAGGGATAAATTTCGAGACGAATTCTCCTGTGCATCCGCAGAGAAAGTACCGCTCCAAAATTTATGAAGTGAGATCAGTCGGAATTATTTATGTATCGACCGACACTTTCCGCCCAAACAACGAATACATTCCATTGAAGTACCAACCTTTCAACGCCCATTCACCAGTGGGCGCGAGTCTAATTCGAAAAACAAATGTTTTCCGACTGTTACTGGCGTACGAATGGATTTGACGAGCTCTCCGAAAGCCGCAACCGGCTCTCTCTATCGAACCAGGATACGTCGGTCCGAATCTCGTCAAAAACTTCCAAACGATCGAAATCGTCCTCCAGATAATAAGGGCCGCGTTTCCGTTTGCGGTCGCCTCGTTGCGTGTTTCCGAAGCGGTGAGAAAGCCGTGAATATCGGGACTTTATATTGGAATCGCCTCGAGCGTGTGTACATTTTGGTATCAACTCTCCGGATTCATCGGCTGCAGGCTGAAAGAAGTGGGCAGTTTCCAAAGGGAGAGTGCCCCCGTAACGCTTTGTGAGCGGCGAGTCCCGGCTGTAAAATTGATGCCCCCAAGGTCGATAAATACTTATCTTGCATTCGGACTGCCTCTCTGGAGGCTGCCATTGTTTAATGTATATTTTGCGTCTATAAAGATATATTATATTTGAGAGCGCCTGTTACAGCCAGGGAGCAATTTACTCGATGGAAAACCTCGATGGTTGTGGTTTTTCCGATCATCTTTTAGATTGTCGATGGGCTATGACGAGATTTTTTCTACGCGGCAACTTCGCGGCTCGATTCCTTTTGCGTTTGTATCAGAATTTTGGCGGGTGAATCCCCCATTAATCAGCCATTTACCCCCATCTTCATTAACCGCTCAATTTTTTTAAACCCAACGAACTAGAATTACGCACGGAACATTTAAAATAACTCCCTCGCTAAAGGTCCATTTGAACCTGCAGTAATTAACGGGAGGACTATTTGTGAGGGATGGATTTATTTTTAAAGAGAAATTCCGCTTCGGGAATTTATGACACAGCGCTTTTGTTTGCAATAAACCTCTCATCTTCTTTGCTTTGATGATTTCGCTCGTTATAAAAAGATAATAACTTCCACTATCGCCGGAGGGCCGATTATAGTTTTGTTCAATATCTGGCCTTTAAAACGAATCGGAAGCCGCCTCATTGAAGCGTCAACCATTTCGATGGCGATTATAACGAGTTTTTATTTCAACGGGAAATAATTGCTTCTTTCGAATGAGGGAGTTCGATTCATCGATACCGCGAGAAGTGGTGTATGAGTAAATTTATCGGGGACAAATCTGCAGAATAAGGCGACCCACATTCCCGAGGATTCCGCAAAGCGTGGATAGATCGGGTATTATGGCAGAGAGAATAATTCACTCTCATCTTTAGCCGTAATGTATCGACTTTTGAAAAAAAATGGGCGCTCTCGAAAGCTCGGAAGCCTTCCACCAGAAATATTGGCCCATATTTCTCCCCCGTTGAAGAGTGAGATAAGAGGGAAAAATATAGCAACATCTGCTACGTCACGGGGGATGATCCCATCGTTTATTTTTCCTCAGGCGAAGAAACATCATGCGGGCCCGACTTATGCATCTCTAATTTTCCCGGTCCTAGGATCATTCCTTGGTGCACCCTTTAGTCGCTTTCATCCCAGAAATTATGGAGGCGAGATGTTTAGCCGCTGAGGGGCTTATGTGATGTACTACAGCAACAGGCCGGCATCTTTCCAACCCAAACCCCATTCACGAGCCTTCTCCCCTATTATCCCTCTCCCCAACCAATGTTGGAAGAAAAAAGTATTTTTCTATCGTACGAAAAGCTCCCGGTTTAGTAGCCCGCAGACATCGAATACCAGGGCGATTCGGGTAGAGGCGGTGGTATGAAACCACTAAGGAACTTTTGGAAAACGATTTTCCACGGTCTCCTTTCATAGCCGCCACGAGAACCAACCGCTCCTTTCATTTCGCCTACGCTACCCAAACCTATTTCATACTCTCCCGAGGCCCGTATCAACCCTCCGTTGGTTTTCGGAAAACAGGAAAATATGCCACGATGAGCTGAGGGAAAGGGACGGACAATCTCGAAGCGGGGGAGATATTGTACTTTTCCGTAAGGGGATGATTGGAGTGGAGGGAGATGGGAGGGACATCTTCCACGGGTGGCACTTCTTGAGTGCCGGAGAATGGATTCGGAAAAAAGGCTTAAGAGAAATGTTTTCGTCGGTCACGTCGGGGGATTCGTACTCGCTCGCAAAGGTGTTGTATCCATCGCCCTTATTATTTTTTCCCTCAAGTTATGTTTTTGCTGGGGCCACTCCGAGTGATTGAAACTCTACGTGTAGTAGAGAAATGATTTTTTCTCCGTCTTTCCAAGAGGAGGCGAATAAGGGGGCTTTTATGGGGAATGAAGTGCCCGACGCTCACTCGTCAAGATTGGAAAGTTATGTTTTTGTCGCCGAAAAATGATCACCGCTGGGAATGGTCTTTGGAATCTTTGCTTTTTTTTATTCGCGGAGTTTCTCTCTTATCGACCTCGCTCTGTGTCGCGGTGCTCTCTTTTTTCATTCGGGGCACCTTATCTCGTCCAGAGTTTCGATGTTTATTCCTCCTCCACTTTCGTGGCCGTGGAAGCGACTCGGAACCATATTTTTTAAGGGGGATAAATGCGAAAAGCGATCGATCAAAGGGTTCGTTTTTTTATTTCCATCTCCTCGCTCGACGTTTTGATGGGTCATTGCAAAGTCTTGATGTTCTTCCGACTTGTATTCGAATCGATATTTGATTTCGATCCATCGATTCAGTGTCGTGAATGCTGGGGGGGTTATTTTTTTGGGTTTTTTTTCGCGTTAATGTAAATAATCATCTCCACTTTATTCGGGTGTATGTAATATGTCCACTCGTGTCAAAGTCGAAAATTCGCGGGGAGTTGAAATATTAAAAAAAATGCGTTAGAGGTCTCTTTCGGGTGTGGGTGTGAAAATACAAAGCTTTCACCTCTTCGCCCGAGTATGAAAAAATCATGTTATTTCGCTTATCTTTTGTCGTGGAATATTTTCCAGAGAAAAGCAGACTGTTCGAGAGAAGTTAGACGCTTTGAACGCGGCGTTCCAACTTGGATCGAGCGATCAAAAGGTCTGCCAAACCAATGGAACGAAGAGAAAACTTTCGCGATTCGCGTTAAAGTTGCGATTCTTTCGGTATCGTTTTGTTTTTGAAGCGGAGAATTTCTCATGTTTCGCAACCGCAAAGAGTAATTTTTGTAGATTCCTTGCGTATGACCATTAATTTCTTTCAGTCGCACACCGTTGTTTGTGCTTCTTATTGGCTTTCGCAGGACGAAAATATTTCGAACACTGTTTTCCAGTTTTTTCGAGTCTTATCGCCTCGTTGATGGACGACCCCGGTGCCAGAGTTTGATGCGAAAGTAATGCAGTGGTTTCCGATGTGGAGGGAGGGAATTTTTGCCAAGGATTTGTGGGAACGATTTTTTATTCCCCCCCTTTCCTCCGGCCGGTATCTCCACCGACAACTTCTGGCGCCCTTGTCACGGGGTTTAGCTACACAACCCTCCCACCCCTGCGGAGCCATCATCTCTGACACCGTGAGGTCAGCTGCTAGCCAGAATTTCCTCTCTCCACCGCCAGACCCTTTCCATCCGCTAAAAAAAGGATGACTTCCCCCCCTTATCTTTTTCGTCCGTGGTACGCGAGGAATCCGAGCAGAGAGGAAAATAAATTTTAGACAGAAATACGAAAAAAGGCGATGGGCGTTTATTTTTTTCGACGTATGGAATTGATTCTTCGGGCAGAGTGGTTTTTAAGGTGTCACGCCCTCGTTCCGCGACGCATGGGAATTGGTTTTGGCTGCGATTCCGAAAGCATGCATTACGAATTTGATGTGTTGTTCCTACCTTGTAGAAAGGTCTCCAGAGTGGGAGGATGTCGCGGGACACGGGGTGTTATGGAATTTACTCGATTGAGTGAGTCGAAAATAAACAAGAAAGCTTGAATAACGGAATCTAATCGCCTATACATAGGTATCTCAATGTAAAATTATGGTTGAGTCGATTCTTACGCTGTCTCTGAAGTTATCTCTCAGATTGAATCCTTTTCCCCTCCAGCATACGTAATTGAGGGCTCCAGGAATGTAGCAATCAGGCGAAATGAGGAGTGAGGTTGGAAGATGAGGAGTGTGGTAGCAAGATGAAGAGTGAGGTACGAAGATTAGAGATGAGGCAGGAATTTTACAAGTGAGGTAAATCTTTTCTTTCCTGGCTGAAACAGAATGCTACAAATGGGATAATCCACTTGTGAATAGACCCACGAAGGCACTTTTCATATCAAAATTAAAGAGAAAACTAAATAAATGACATTACTCTGAATTGCTTATACCCTAGATTCTTTCATATTATCAGTCTTATTGAAGTTGTCTGAAAAGACAGAGAAAACAGTTAACGAGGAATATATTTTCCTCCAACCTGTAATGAGAGATGGAAAATATTCCACTTGTCATGATATGGTATCAGTAACGATCTTTTCGTCATTGAAAACTGATATCGAAGATCGCAATTTTGTCATTCGACACAATTTTGGACTTAACGATGTTTCTTAATTGACGTAATTATGAGTCGAAATGGAGGGCTGATCATCCGTCGATGGCGAGATGATTTTCTCATTATTTAAAAACTGCTATCTATAGGAGTGGGTGGTCCCGAAGGTATCACGGAAAATCCGTTCCATTTGATTCGGGTCTAGAGGCCCCGTCATTCTCCGTTAATCGCTTTTAATTGACGCTTATCGACACATCTTCTTCCTGCGTTAACTGGCTGTCGAAAGAGCTCGCCTCCGATGAAAATCCACTTAACTCAAAATCCCTGGGGATATGCGCTGATTTTCTTTCTCTACGCTAAACGGTGCTGATCCATCAGAGAGGTAGGCTTGTCCATTTACCAGGTTAATTAATTTGAAAAAAAATCAAACGACGCGTATATTCGTAGAAGAAATATACTGACCAGGCAATCGTAGCTTAGGATCTCCTTTCGATCAATTACATCTTATCATATTATAGGACTGATTTGCGATACCTAAATTCAAAGTTGGAGAAATACCTGTGCTAATACACCTCTCCAAATTTCTGAATGAGCTAGGTTCGGCAAGAGACTCAAGATGGGAAACTTTAGAATTAGAAGATTTAAACAAAGGATTAATCTACTAAATATGTTCAGATTATGAAGCAAATGCAATGTGTCCTGCTTTTCACTTAGTTCTGATACTGCGAGAAAGGTAAGGGAAATTTATTCCAGAACGAATCTATTCGAGGATTCATTTTTATCCCGCGATTGATACGCGAAAGTAATCGATTATGTAGAATTATAAGGTTTGCACTTCCTGTCACATGCCGAAAGGCGGGTCGCAGGGTATTTATGTAGACAGACATTGAGCGCTGTTTTTAAAAGCTCCAACTGACGATAATTTAAGACCCCCTGCCGCACCCCGAAAGGCGACTTGCAGGGTACATATGTAGATGATGTAGATTTAAGACGATTATTTGCTGAGACAGACGAGGAAGGGAGCTAATAGTTTGATAATTAAGCGGGAGCGGAAAATAGTACAGAGTAACCAGGCAGAATGTGAATGAAGTACCTCCACTACCGTTTTAACATTTACGTCTACCTTTTCCTCTAATTGCCATTTCACTAATTACCGCCCCGCGAAGCCGTCTCCGACGGAATCATGTCCCCATTGATCATGTGCTAACCGTGACCGGATCATTTGGCCCATCATAAAAGATTGTGTCGAAAGAAACCCTGGCGACACTTCTGGACTCATTGAAGCTTCCATTTTCGTTTCCGCGCGACATCGAGGCGTCATTCATATTTTTTTGGCTCGAAGAAGAGTGAAAATGTAATGATCCGCCCCCCGAATCGATCCGCGAAGAAAAACACGAACGACTTCGCTTTTCATTAAATTTAAAAGCATGCACCGCGCGGCAGCGACGCTCCTCGCGAACAAAAAAGACTCACCTGTTCATACCTCGCGAGGGAAACAAACGGATGAGAAAACAACGCCTGGAACAATCCCCGGCGAGTTTTTCCGATTCATCTAACTTCCGCGCATGGCCATCCCCCTTTTTCCAGCATCATATTAACTAAACAAATGAATAAAGCAAGTGAAGAACGAGAGCGTTACATAAATAACCGATCCAGAACCGTTCCTCCGCACTGACTACTCCCCCCCCCCCCTCTGGGAAGCCCGCGAAACTGAATAAATTACGACGCGAAAACAAATGACGGCGAGGACGCGACGGCCGAAATAAAAAATAAAAGAAAAGCGCCGCGCGAAAAAAAGTGTGATGATAAAAAAGTAGGCGGATGATAAATTTAAATGCATCCCCAGAATCTCTTTTAGGGGCTATAATTAAATGACCGCGCTTCGTACATTTTTTAGAATAATAATAATAGCCCCCGGAGAAATTGGCGGAGGAAATTAGAAATAGCAAGAACGCGAGTCTTACGTATTTTTTAATGGAATGTTCCCGGGAAAGAGGCGGTCCAGGGGGAGAAAGGATACGGGAGGGAAAGCTCTCGTGTGGGTGGATAATGAGAAGCTGGAAACGAATTAAGGTTGAAGGGTTTTTCGGGGGATTTCTAAGCACGGAACGGGTCATCTCTTTCCCCCTCTAAGACGAGTCGACCTCGCAGAGAAATGAGCGGCGTATATGAGGAGATATTCATGCCGAGGTAAAGCGTCTTGAGAGAGGGAAAACAGAGGTCTTCTCCGGCGGATTAACGAAGCAACCACTCCCTTTCCTCATCCCAGAGGAAGAGAGACAATGGGGAGAGAGAGTGTGATTTACAGCGAGGTGAGGCGACCTCCAGAATCTCCATCACGCCCCCTCCACCATCCCCATTCCTCTTCCCCGTATCTTTCTCCTTTCATATCTTCTGCTTTTATTCTTCACTCGCTAAAATTATAGGATTCAATCTTCCTTTCCGTCCTGGTTAAAATTAGGGAGCAGTTCCCTCGTGCAGGTAAATTAGAGGTGACAACCTCAGCTTACTTATGCTCATGATCCTTTGGTATTTTACTCTTCCTCTGGGTCTCGAACCCAGGATCTAAAGTGCTGATTGCCCAGATGCTCATAAGATTCCAAGAATAATTACAATGGCGGCAGTTCCTCAGAAGGTAACCACTTACTCATTCCTTTGGATCGGCGAAGCACTTGAGCGAAAATCTCCTGATATCCTCATACATACTTGCATTCCAGCTCAACTTGAGGTAGAAGATAGGTGAATTTTGGCCGCATACTCATCCTAGCATGTTAGTAATCTGTGGTGACGAAGGGACGTCCAACCCTTTTCCTTAATTGCAGAACTAAATCAACTCCCAAGTCTTCTAGCGGAGCACGACTGACAGAGCACAAGAGCGCATTCCTCACGTGAAACTCCCAAACTCAATTATTTTGCCCATGACGGAAGAAAAAGACAGATATTGCAAGAATACCTAATGTGATAAATAAGGGTGGAGTTACCGGGTAACTGTAACCATAACATACGTACTTGCAATGAGGGACGGATTTAAGCTACCAGAGGCCGTAGGCGCTTAGTTCAGATTGAGATTGAGGCTCCCATAAGGAATCATGAATAAAATTTCCAAGTTTTTCATAAAATACACAACTATACGTGCCATAGAAACCTCAGTCACTTAGTGTGATTGAGTGCCATGGAAACCTTCACTTAGTGTACGATTGATAGACTTGTATTGCCACGTAATCAATTTAATATATTCCGTACATATGTTAAGTATACCTACTCAACGAATACAAAAATCTATCTTGAATAGAAAAGAGAGCAATTAGCGTTGTCTTATTGAGACCCCCATGTTGAAAGGCCCTTAGCTAGCGCCTATTGCGTCTAAATACTAATCCGTCCCGTGTGGAGGATGCGATAAATGGTTAAGACATCCTTTATTTGCGCCAATACCACTTGTTTTTGCATAACATCATTCCGAGATGAAAAGAGTTGTAATGTAAAATGGAGAAATGAATTTCAAGCATAGCCCCGGATGCTTGAGTGAGAATTGTATGACAGTGTGTCACGGGAGTCGAGAGTGACTATTCGTACCCTTGGACTCCATACCTCTCCCACAGCGCAAGTGGTGTCGGGTGTGGGTAGGTGCATAACTCTCCGCGCTTCTCCCATCTCAGGCTCATCTGCTCCCGTAATCCTCCACTGCTTACTCCATCTAGAATTCTACTTTACGGAGCATCTTTATTCCATCCTAACGAAGATAAGGGGGTCCTAGCCTCCGTCCCATCCCTCAACTCCCACACATTAAATTCGCACTCCTCCTCCAAAAGGGTGACATTCTACACTTTTATCCGTTAACCCTACCATCATCCGAATCCGAATCGCGCATGCGTGATTTCGTCTCTTTTAATTTCCCAGCCAAAAAATGTGTAAAATAATTCCACCGCGTGAGGTCTAGCGGTGAGAGATTAACTCTCTCGTATGTGCTGATCTTTTCCCCTCCTTTTTTGGATTAAAAGGGTGGACACTTAATTGCGCCGGCATTTTTATTTCGGTGTTAGGTCGCCCCGAGTGGGGTGTGGAGCTCTCTTCTCCTTTCGGACGTTGATCATTTGCAGAAAATTAGTTTACCGCCCTCTTGCGCCAGTGAATTTGATGTACTGATGTTATGGGTTCTCTTATGTAACCGCTGGTCTTTGGGAAACGCTGCGGTAATTCGAACTACATGGCCGACTTAATTAAAGAAATGTTGGGTGGGCGTCGCGTAATTTTTCGGTGGGTGAAAACGCCTTATAAAGGAGTATTCTGCAAGCTATGTTCTAGCTCCAAGTTCGCATTAAGTGGCTTTGATTTCATGTAAGTCAGTTGCGGCTTTCTAAGTGCGTTAAAAAAACCTCTCCTCTAAAATTAAAAGGTTTCCTTTGAATTTTATGCCCTATATCTAGGATGTCTACGACCGATGTCAAGCTAAAAACTGTGACTCGTGTCCTTTAGCCCACAAAATATCCAGAACAAGCTATTTATTAGTATATCCATAAGCAAAAATACAGGTATAAATACACATGAATTATTAAACCGTAAAGTAGTTTAATGGCTTTTAAAACAGCATGCGGGGCACTTTTATCTCCCGATTTCAAATGGAGAAATGTCGCCGATAAAAAGGAAGGAAAAGTTGCTCGAACTCGTTCTCATTCATTGAAACTTCCCTCAGCGATTTTAAACGTAGAAATAAAAGAGGCGAGCTTTGAAAAATCTCGGTCACAAGTCGCTCGATTCGAGCGATTTCGACTCAAAGCACTTCGCATATTCCTTTTCTGCGGGACGTCGTGGTGTGGTAGGAAATAAGCAAACAGGTTGAAACATTCATCACCCCGAGATTTATTTAAGCCGATTTTTTTCTAGGGGCCCTTCATTTTTATTTCCAATGTCCCTCGGCGCAGGCCAGGACGCATGGCGAAGCGCGTGTACTTTCCCTAAACCCATTTCCCGCGAGGATAGGGCCGGGAAATTTTTAATGCGCATTTTGGGATTTGGGACCTACAGAGCCCAAATGCACCATGGGATCGTATCTGGCGAACCCGAAGGTTCTATTGACGGCCCCCTTAGCAGGGCGTGACAAGCTTCGTGGGCACGGGAGGTTCGAAAAGAAATGGCCCCAGAAGGGTGCCTTGTGGAACCACTGATTTTTACGACACCCGTTTCCTTTTTCATGATAGAAACATGTATATAAGCCGATGCGTGGAGGACCACGCACGGCGTGCCATTGACACCCTTCCCCGGGCCTCGGAAAGTTCTAAACTTTAGCACCCTCTTTAATAAAAAAAGGAAAGAAATTTACCCTTTCGGTGTACACCCCACTGTGGAAAACGTCCCTAGCAGACGGTACGTAGGTAACCTCAACGGCCAATTTTCCCGTCTCCTCCGAGAGACGTGACCGGACAATTCCATCGTGTATCCTGAGCGTGTGTGTTCCGTTTTTAAAACGGTCGAAGAGACAGGGATCGATTCGCCCTTTCTCGAGTGAGACTTTTACTGTTTCGTGAAAAGGTTTCAATCGATATTGTGTTTCCTAGTTTCCTTTGGTTTATGTAGAGGGACGCCAGCTTATGGCGAATTAAAAATACGATCGTGCGGCAAAAAGGGATTGATCGCCGAATTTGAATATATCGAAATCGATAGATTTAATTGGGTGCTTTTTAATTTAAAACTTCTTAATTTATTTGGGACTGAAACGCTTTGAATTTGAATTATTCCCAAAACTTTAAGTATCAGTAAGCTGAAAATTAAGACGGTTTAAATTCCCTTTTAGGTAACTGGAACATATAGATCAAAGAGACTTGCTACTTCTAAGATGAATGTTTTATGCTGTATCACTGTCAGAAAAGATACACTAAAAGAGGGAGCGTTCCTGGCGTAACAGAGCTTTGGTTTAATACTGTGGTTAAGCAGTCAATGAAGATTAGGTCAATTTTCTAAGTACACGTATATTCGGAATTTTTTAAATTGCAAATAGTGTAATGGTGAGGTCTAAACTTCATCGTTTAGGTCCCATCAATCCCCATTGTTTTAAGTACTTTCGGTATGGGGTCCATACATCCCCAACGAACCCCCGCTTTCATTGTTGTGTGATTCACAATGAAAACTAAATCTTCTAAGACTATAGTGAGGTTATTTTACTTGTGATTACTCAAATAATTGTAATATTTTATAATTAATAATGAAAATTCTTTTTGCTTTCAGGTAAGTGGACAGCCTGATGGATCCGAATCTCGTGCAGGATATAGAAATAATCTTATCAAACCCATCAAGCAGTAAGTACGGTCTGGGAGATAAGTAAATAAAACACCTCGGCTGAATCAAACGAGGTTACTTTTCAGAATATGATTCGAAAGTGAATGGGTAATTCGGATTGGATTAGCATTCTCACTTGTTTGGGAATAGATGATGAAGTCATAGGTCGAGGAATGAAACTCACTTCAATACGAAATGGAAATTTCAGAATTTTAATGGAATTAATAGAACCGAGGTATTCTCGGATAATGGGTTTCTCGCCATAAAAAGGTGTATTCCTCTCAAGTTACTCCTTCGCTACTTTAATTCGAACACTCAGTTTTTCAGAGTTCCTCTTGTACTCTTACCACGGCAATTCTTTGTGTTATTTGCCAGCCGCTGTATATTAACATTGAAAATAAAAAAGAATTCAATCAGAAGTTTGAAAGTACTAATAAATTACGGTAGTTGAGCGAAAACAAAATCGTACTCCGGGCGCATTTTATTTGCTGATTAAATACAATTGCTCTGGTGAAACAAATCACGACAACTTTTCTTTTCGATGCGGACTTTCGAATCGAAAAATCGAGATTAAGATCTCAGTATGACCCTTATATCGGTCTCCGAATCCTGATCCTTTCCTGCATCTATTCGTGGATAACAATATTTAGAGATTAGTAAATACCCTAATGAATCGATATCTCTAGATATTACCGCTTATCTCCGCTGTCATTTCGATGTAGGGAACATTTAATGAGCGTCTGAAACTATAAAAGTCTACTGCCTTACGGTCGTTCCGATGTTATTAGTCGACCTCGCTCGGGAGTCAAAAAGAGGAAAAACAGTCACGATTCGCCCCTCAGCAGCCTCGAGTTTGCATAGATACCATCGTAAAAATCTTCCTAAGTCATTATTAGAGCGTTTTAATCTTAGCGTTCTTCTTCTGGAAGCGGGGAAAGGGACGATTTTACGAGGGCGCCGTTTTTCGTCGCAGGGAAGTGACCCAATTCGATAAAATTCCCACGCTGTTTATGGGTCGCCGTTTCTCCTCCCCTTATTTCTTTTTTCGCCTTTTGTTTCTAGGAACGGCAAGGGAATTGGGAATCGCCCGAAGAATTTTCGTTAGTCGAAAAATTTCCGATGGTCGCCGACTCCTCCACACTCATCCTCTTTCACGTTTCATTGTGTCGGCGGAAAAAAGGGACCGTTCGAAATGAAAAGAAGGTCGCGAATAAGCGAGTGTATATGAGGGTCGTTGGTGCCCTTGAGGCCCGAGACAACTGCTCGCTTAATCCCCCTTCTAAAAAGGAATATTGCTTCCCTGGTTCGATATACCCTTCCTCCTTACCATCCCCTTTGGAGAGCGGAGTTCCACAAGGTTTGCACTTGGGTCCTCTTCTCCTTCCTCAGTTTCTCTCTTTCCTAATTTCACCCTCCGCTGTCTTTTCAAAATATTTTCTCTCTACGCTCTTGACGTCCTGTTCCATTATCTTCCTCAACCCTTCATTTTAATTTTTCCTCTACTTTTCCCTCTCGTTTGTATACCTTTCTCTTTCTTGCTTTCTCATTCGCCTCGTTCTATTATCTTCTCTCCCATTGCGTATCTCCGTCTCCTTTATCTCTGCTCGTGTTTTCTTTCTATCTTACTTGGCGCGGAGGGTGTAGGCCTCCTCGTGGTTTTTTTGTCTCAAAAAATTCGCCGAGTGTGCTCAGCTGTAATGGAGTAAATTTTGGGATTGTAAAAAGCGATCAAAGCTCTTTAATGCCGCAGAAGCTCTGGTGGAAGAATTTACTGTTAAATTTCCGATCTTAAAAGATTGAGATAGTCTTCCTATGCGCTATTCACTTTCCCTTTTTTATTTATTTGCAGACTTAATATCCGTTTCATGCGTCTTTCTCCCCTCTAAACTTCTGAATGGTATTTCTAAGGGGAATTAAGAAATTGGAATTACGAAATAGATGCCGGAGTTTTGTATTAAACAAACAAAAATCCCTCACAAATCCTAACTGAACACTTAGCACTTTAATAGTAAAAGAACTCTATTATTTAAATGTAAAATCTCCTTTTATCATCCCGTTGTATTCCGTTATTTCATATTTTAAGTGATTATTTAATCTGGTTGAAAAGGTGAAGGACACAAGTTTCCACATGTTTCTTCTTTAACCTTTGTCCCTCCCTGTATATCTCTCAGTTGTCTTTCTTCCCTAATTCTCCATTAATTTTTTCCTTCAAGTCTTTCCTCATTCATTAAATTAACTTTTATTTAATCTTCCATCTTCTTCCGTACCTCACTCTCTCCCATATTTCTCGTGGCGATAAATTTCTGCCTACTTACCCATGCCCTCGGAAAGAAAATAAGGAAAGTTAGCTCGGAACAGACAGAGCGAAAACAGTCTGCGCGCGGTTTTGGGTTAAAAAAAGGATCAGCAATGAAATAAATGAAGGAAAGAAGCATTAGGTGGGGAGGAATGAACGACAGAATACGACACGACCGTAGGTTCGCCTGTCGGAGTAAATTGGTTCTCGAAAAGTCTCGTTCTTGTATATGTGACACTGTGCATATGGTGGAAGCAGTTAAGGGTTTTTCCTTCCACCCTCAACAAAAAAAGACGTCTGTTTTTCGCTTTGGTTTTAACTGCTGCCAGGCGGGGGGTGGTCGGTATGGTCCCCTCGCCTCATAACTCTCAAGGAGAGAAAGAAAAGGGCTGCTGGAAGTCCTTTAAAGTGTTTTGTCGGATGAGGGAACGTTATGAGATGAGATGAACTCGAGGGAACGGTTCCTTGACGACGCGACTCGCTCATTGTTGCGTCGGCGGTTTAAAGCGGGGCTCCTTCCCATTTTTTATGTACTCGTTTCCTTAAAGAGGGAATGTGTCTAGGTTTTCATGCTCTCGCCACGATATCTCTTTTTGATGCGTATTTTTTTACGTGTAGGAGTTTTTCCAGCTGATGCTCCTATGACTGCCTGTTTTCTGTAATTTTTCTTCATAATTTTGTTCACGATTTCCCGGCTTTGGGTTCTTGCGTCATCCTGCGGAAATATTCATGAAAAATGTAATCTCATTACGTATGATTGTGGAGATATTTGGCTGTACAAGACATTGTGTTGACTATTGTGACGAGTATGTTAGGGAATATCAATGCAATGAAAGTATTCTGTTAAATAGTTAAGCTGTAATACGTATGCTATGGAACGAGTGAACTTAGAATTTCCCCTCCCCTCGATCTTATGCACCACGCAGTGCATCGTTCGATTTTTATGGAAGGAAACGTAACAAACAATAAAACGCCCCAGAATAAATCGTGAGTCAAAGGAACTGATATCCAAGTAAAAGTCTTGGTAAATATTTACTTATAAATCGTGAAACAAGAAATCTAAGCTTTTGTCTAACGCAGATTTTCTCATCCTTATTGGTCTTTATAAACCCTTGCTTTTAGTCCTGTTCCTCCGATTCACTACTATAAGAATTAAAATTTAAGGTTTACGGTTTACGCTCCCGGTTAGGACATTCGCGCGTATAGCTGGCAGGCAATGCCAATCGGAAGTGGTGCCAAAAAAATCACGTTTGTCATACTTACGTAACATTACTTAATTATTTTCCAACTCTTCCACGTACCCCCAGGGAAAACTTCCCGTAAACATGTATACTCATGGATGGGAACCCCTGGTCTAATCGTTGTCAGCCGTTCACGTTACCATAGCATTTATCCGATAGTAGATGAACGTATAAATATTCATGGGCATATAAATCTCGCGTGTTGATCATAATCGTCATCGAGAGAGTAGGAGAAAGAAAATGTTGTACTCAGCCTCATCAAGGAGTTGCTTAGAAACGCTTAAGGTATGCATTTGAGTGGTCAAACTTGCCGCATTTGCATGATGACTCCACCGCTCTTCCCAACGAAAGAAATATTTTCTTTATTAGTTCCATTGGGCGTAATATTCCTGCGGAATCCGTTAGCTAAAAGAATCACTCACTCCTTTCTCTCTTTCCATTATCGTCCGATAAGCAATCCTATGCTCCGGTTCTTTTGTAGTATTACTCCTCCGGGCCTTCTTGGGACGAAAATCTCTCGCATTAACGCGGACGATTCCTCGCATTTATTTCCACAATCGCTTCCCACCACATTCTCACCGCTCCTTCCAATCACGACGCAAGAAAAAATTTTTCTTCCCGCGGCGTCTCACATATTGAACGAAAAAAGAAATGCGCGCGGGTTATGAAAGCTCCCTCCGCTATTACGCGATGTAGAGAGATGAGAAAGTGGGCAGATTTTTATTGTCTCCGGTCCACCTTTAAAATTCCCATAACTGTGGCCGCCATAGACTTCGGGATCTCCGGTTAATGAAATTCCTGGGATCATCGCAGGAGGAAAAAAAGCACCGCGGTGCGCGATTCGTGATCGCAGCCGCAGGAGAGAATGGAGGTGAAAGAATAAATGCCGGATTTCGAATGTTTTTTTCCCCATCTCTAATCGGATGAAAACATTACTCTCTCGACGGAATGTTTTATTTCCTCTCATTTCGCCTTCATTTGTTTTGTTTACGACGCCGTAAACGACTGAATTTGATACTTTTAAGGGATTCGTGAATCGGAATCGCTCAAACGGAACGTCGACCCTTTGCTAGGGAGATTTCGAGCTCTGGAATTAAAGTTGATGGGAGAATGGGAATTTGGATAGCGAGAAGATAGAAAGAGTACAATATATTGCAGGATATTTCAATTAGTCGAGGCTATTTTAAATCTTGTTGTATGATATAATACTGTTGCTAAAGTAAAACGATATTTCCATTTCATATTCTGAATTGTATTCGTGTCCGTTGAATTTCTTTTCAATCGATATTTCATTTAAATAAATAAGCGAGAATAAACAATTCACAATTACTAATTTTCCTCCTCCTAGTGAAGCTTGTTACCGTTGATTATATTTCATTTAAAATTTCATTGTGTGTATAAATTATTATAATGAGTCATTTTAATTGCATACCAACCGAGCAACGCTAAGGACCCGGCCTCCAATCCTACTTAGGTCATTGTAGTATGCAGGCGTTGACCATTAATATAAAGAATGGTATCTTAGGCTATAATTATAGTATATCATAAGCTAAAGTAGCTGTTCGAAGGCTTGGAGTTTACAACCCGTGCCAAAAACCGGTAGGTGGCTTGTAAGGTATTAATGTAGATATTGTTGTAATTCGCCACATAATTACATTACAATAATTACAACAATTATAGTATTATTGTTGTTGTTGTTGTCTTTCTCTCCCTCCAGAGTGCTATTATTAGCTGCTGTATGCAAGCAATTTTTCTGTTACACAATGAAGGTAATGATTCGATGAAACCCCTCTCCAGATATACAAGTTCAGTGCCATTCAAAATATCATAACGTATCTAGAGAGTGGGGTGGGCGTAGGTGGCGAGGTCCGAATGATCTGTTAGGTGGTGACTGCAAAGGAATGACTCATTCCCTCCCACGGAAGAAGAGATTTTATTTGAAGAACGTCGATTGGAAAAACCATTTCTCCGTCCGGCTCAGTGTTATGAGTCGATTCGTTTTTCTCTTTCGAAGCTTTTTACCAGACTGTCTTCTAGTCCAAGGTCTCGCGTTCTATAAGCAGCTCCTTGGTAGGGTGCCAGAGAAGTGGGGACAGTTTACAAAGGAGGAATCAGCAGGAGAGAATCTTCTTCCTTTTGCCCCTCAGAACGGCCTCATTCCCTCTCTAACTTCTCCCGAAGCTTATCTAGGATGTCCTCCTTTTTTAACCCGTTTCTTCTTTGCTCTCATATTCCCTTCCTCTTTCCCTCCGGGGAGCTCTTGTTTTCGCCTCTCTTTTGCGCGACCGTTCTTCCTTCTTAAACCTCCGAAATGGTTTCAGCGAGGAAGGCGCTACCGCGAGGGAATTGCTTCTCGAGTCGCCATGATGCGCTCTACTAAGATGCTGATGGCTGCGTAACTTTGAATTTTGGATCTTGTAATAACGTGCACATATTTCGTTTGTTTGGATTCCGCGGGATATATCAGAATGTATGCGTGCGTAAATATAATAGACCTGTAAACATTCCTATATGCTCATATGAATATGTTTCAGGGGGGCACCCAGAATTTTCTATTTGGGGGTTGAACCAATAATCTCTTGTACCCCTTCCAATTTACGATGTCATATGAAATAATTGATTCTCATTATTAGAAAGTACTGTCTGTAGAGATGAAGTGTGCACATATTTATTAATAAGTCCTTTGAAAATTTGGTTCCGAATAAAATATTTGTATAAATTTGGGGGGGAGCTTAAACCCTGCAGCCCTGAGTTCACGCCTGATATGTATGTATTTTCTTGCTAAAGAGCTCTTTGCAACAGTTTTATTATTCGTTTAAGCTATTTTATGTACGTGCTTTGCGAGGAAATTTCGCTGTTGTTAGTATGTGAGAAGTTGGAGAAGTAATCGGCTAGTCGCTGTACGAATGAATTGCCGTCATTTTCATAAGTTTCATGATTTTTTTATCTCGATAATCCTTTCGAAGATGAAACATCTAGGTTGTAGGTTATTCATTAAAGAATATAGAAACATTAAGTGTATGAAAAATATATATTTATTCGTGCAATTCTTATTTGTTCTCAAAGGTCCATAGATTACGCATGATGTTTATGCTATAACCATTAACGACCACGAGGATAGGAAATGTTAAATACGTGACATTTTTCAACATGTAGTAGCCGCGATTAATACCAGCATTTAAGCGACAAAATTAACGCACCCACTTAATGGCCGAGGGCTGTTTTAATCTTTCTGGGAATTTAAATTACCTCTGCGACAATCCCCGTAGACGCTCCCATATTTTCTTTCCTCCCCCTTCCTTCCTCTTTGCTTTTTCCGTTTTCTCTCTCTTTTTCCTCTTCACTCGTGAACATCTTTTTCTCTCCCCCACCGTCATTTGCTGCCTCTTTCTGTTTCATTTCCCGCACCTCCATGGGAATTCCCGTGTCTTTTTCTCTCCTTTCTACTTCTCCACCTCTTACCAAAACACCAGTTCCCTCTCCTACATTTTAAAATAAACCCGCCCCTCCGCACCTGTCTTACTTGACGTGCTGCTGAGTGCAGAGTTTCGTAAACAAGTCCTCGTTTCGTGGCGCATACCACCCCCGCATTCCCCGTGTATTTTATACACTACATCACGCACTGCATCCCTCCATCCGTGGGGTGAATGATATTAAGTCATCTACTTCTCCGTAGTTGCTCCCTTCGAGAAAATCACCATTCTCCCCTCCTTCCTGCCTCTTTAAGAGGTTCCCATCTCTCCACCCACAAAAGACCCATTCACACGGAAAGCGTCGCTTACGAGAGTCACGTGGAACTTTTAAGACACGAAAAGAGTGGTGGACGTTAGGAGTGTAGATGGAGTCAAATCACGGTTATGCGGCTGAAAATTGCACCCGAAGTCGTTTCCTACACTTTCTTGTTACGGCGGAAACTGTGGAAGTTGTCCCCATAGGGTGGCGCTATAGGATTCCGCGTTGAAAATTATTGGAGTCTTTGTTACAAACGTCGTCACTTAGTTACTCTGGGAGATCTTTATTAGGAGCGCTTGCATGGAAAGGTATCGTAGGCGTGCTGTTTGGTTTACGATTTATGGAAGCGCTTTACCAAATAACTCTAACGTAATTATGGAAATAGCATTCTATCACGTTTCTGGAGACGATAAACAAAATTACAGAGGGCTCAACCACATGAAAACCCGCCACAAAATAGTATATAAAGACGGATGTAGTTTCGGTTTCGATTGCCGTTTTTCACCTGTCTTTCGACATCTGGTGATGAGAGGTTAACTTCAATAGGAATTTAGGATTGTGCCATAGAGATTTAGAGATATTTGTGTACAGTATTCAGCCCGATGGCCAGTTGGGACCTCATCCCCTCCAACATTAACTCCAAAGAGCTAGGAGAGGAATATGAGGCTTAATAGGCAAGATGAGGAGTAAGGTAGTTTGCCCTTGCTTTCCTCACTGAGCCAGAATGCTAAATGCAGAACAAGCCCACGTCAGTGAAGCATGAGTAACACTTTCCGTAACATTGCAGAGAGAGAAGACATAATTAAAGCCGTTATTCAGCAAAACTCATACCTCAGTCGCTTTCATATCATCACAGCCATGAGCAAGACAGAGAGACAGTATATAAAAGAAACATTTTTTTTCTCTATCCCGTACCAAGAGACAAATTATAAATATTTCATACATCAAGATATGGTAGCAGGAACATGTAGAGATATGCTTTATGAAATTAATTTTACTAGTATTATCCTGGTGCATAATTATCTCCTTCCTATTACTTAGCCGTAGTTAAAACATACGCGTAATGTATTTTGTGAGTTATATCTCCTTTAATCGATCGTATTCTCTGTCATAAATATTCTAAGGTGCATTTTTCTATGCTTTCCTTATCGGCTACATGGTTTATCATTAATTGCTAGCGAAGTTGCCGATTTAGATTCCAAACATAACAAATGAACAACGAAATGGGGCTCCTGGTTATTCAATTGGGCAACGCGTTCGACTTCGGTGAAAGCGAATCCGGGTTCGAAACCCGGTGGGGGCCAACATGTAAAAGGACCGAAGCCGTCAAAGCACTTTCAACAACTACTTCTGAATAACGATATAATTATTACATAGCAGCTAGGTATATTACAACGTATTGCATAGCATCAATCAAGTAGTAACGTATAGGAGGTAGCAACGTATTCATCCGGTACAACGTAGTCCCTCACGACATCGGAAGTTTCCTATATCAACGCGTGGAAAAGGGTAATTAATCAAACAGCCCCATCACGCCCCCTCATTGCTTCGAAGAACGAGCCAAAGCGTTCCATCCACATTTCTTCCCATTTCAACGCTCTTTGCGAGATTAGTCCCATCTCTCGTTGTAAAAGTCTTGCGCCTCGCAGGATTTCAAGGAGAAAAAATCGCGCCGTGTCGCGAGCGACTTTCACCGCGCGATTAAGATTCCCTTAATGCCGCAAAAAAGCGACTAAATCCCGCCGCGTTCTCGAAGAAGGAAACGTCGCGCGGGATTTGCATCCAAGACGCCTTTTCTAAACGGATAACTCGCGGAATCCCTCCGGAGACGCTTCCTCCGTCTCGTGCTTTCGGTTTCAGCTTCTTTCTTAAGCCTCTTATTGCCCTTTCTCTTTCTTCCTCGTCTCCGCGAGATATTTTTTCCTTCGCGTAAGTGCGTCGGTTCTCATTCGACGAAGTTGCTGCGGCGTGAATACCTGCGGCGATGTGAGATGGCTCACAGTGCTGTGAAGACCGAAGAGGTGTTTTTATGCCATTGCAGGAATCTGTCGCAACTAGATTTTGCGGCTGTTGTTGTTTCTGGCAAGGAATTTGCACAATGTTTTGTGAACGTGAATTAAACTAGGATATAAACGAAAGCCACACGTGACTGGGAGTCCACCTAGGTCTTCAGGGCCAGTTCAAGTCTCACTTAGTACAGCTTCAATTAAAAAAAATATACTGTATATACATAGAGACTGGTGGCGCCACTTAGCGGCACCCATAGTCGCCACGGTCCTCATAGTTGGTGACGACTCAGTAAGCGCTCAAGGAGAACCTCCTTATTTTTTAAATTTCCGCTAATTGTTGCGTACTTATTATAATTACTGCGTATTATTGTTTATTTGTGATCTTTCGGTCTCATCGATCCGAATGAAATCGTAAAAATTAGTCTCCAAAGGCTTATTAATTAGGATTAACTAATTGCTAGGTTTGGGATACTGGAACAATAATCCTACGCTTACCTTTGGTACAAAATACTTTGGCTAATTTTCCTCGACTCTAGTGTTTTTGGTCCTAAATAATAGTTGTGTTTTATAGATTTATAATGCGCTGTCTTTCCTCCCATATAAACGTAGGTCCGTAAGGCTTTTGTTTTACGAATGAAGATTACTATAGAATGTAAATACCATGTTGGAGTACTCAATGCAATTAATTTTTGGAGCTATTTGGCTATTCATGAAATCCTCAGATTAAATATTTTCAGTGCTATGTTGGCTGATGCTGTGGTTAGTACCACGCCTAAATGTTTCCCGGATATTGGGAAGGGTTCAAAAACCAACTTTTCGAGTTAAATCCCACTCTTTGCGTGGTTTATCCAGTCGGAAAACGGCAAAGAATGAAAAAGATCAATCGGGTGTATCCCCTGTGGGTTTAATGCTCTCATCTCTCAAGGTGGTCGTGAGCGGGAAGAAAGGGTTATAAGTGGACTTAAGGTAGGCTTTTTCGTGGGTGGGTGGTTCGGCGTACACACATCCGTCAACCCTTTTTTTTCTCTATCCTTACTTAGAGGCGTGGGCCAAGAATATCGCCATACTCCGTGGGCGTCTATGGGAGCAGTTTTTGTTAAGACTTTACGGGGCATATAAAGGAGATTGCCGGGGTTGGGTTGGGCAAAGTTCTTAGGCGTCGCCCATGCGTAGCGCCAATTGTCGCTTTCTCAGCCGTCTTCAGCACCGCCCTGCGTCGTTTACCTTACCCCAAACCATTGCCGAAGTGGATGGAGTTGTTTGGTTCTAAGTCTTCCGGTGGACTTTTTTTTACCCTAACGGAAGTACCGGTTTTTCTTTGTTTTCCTTCCCCGTAAAGGGAACATGTCCGCAGCGCACACCCTCTAGTGTTTGAGTTAGCGTGACTTTTTCTTTTTTGGAGAGGAAATAAACCTCGGGGGTCGCATGTTTGAATCTCATTTCTGGTCTGGTCACCGCTGGCTCTCTCGTAGGGGTCTGATTGCACGTTTCTTCCTAATAATCGACCCCCTATCGCCTCGGTCCCCGACTCCTGTATATTTTCTCCGGAAAAAATAAAAGAATTCCCCGAGACCGCCCAATTCCTCGGAAGAAAATTGGACCTCGTTAAGATTGGACTCGGAAAAAATATTCGTGGACAAAGGTTATATTTTCGGCCCCCCACGAATACTCTTTGTATATGTAACGCTAATCGTTTGCTCACGTCATTATTCTATTGCACGCGTTTCTTTTTTTCGCAAAACAAACGCGGTTTATTGGTGCGATGGGTAATCTTTTGCGTTATCCGGGAAGTTTTCGTGAGGGAGGGTATTATCCGAGCGGTCTCCGCGTATTTATTCTTCGATGTAACGTGCGCAGTGCAAAAAAGACGCATTAATTCGTATAAGTGTCCAATTAGGTGCATGGTGAAGTCGGTTATCGAATTATGCCGGTACGGCAACGTGGAGCGGTACGTAATTCCTGTTTTTTATTTCGGCCCATAATCGCATATCGGATCGGAGTGCTGTTTGGACGGAGTCGGTACGGGAAACAAAAGAAAAACGCTGAAATTTTGCGAGGTGGAACTATTTACCTCGTCCACCGCGCTGTTTCTTATGCTTAGAGACAGCTGAGGGTAAAAGCATGCGGGTTTTTGCATAGACCTGTCTAACTCAATCTTTTTTGCGCTAGGAGATCTCGTGACATCAGTCCCTCCATTGTGGTGAAGTATTTCTCTGCTGTTTCTATGAACATTGCTCAAATGTCGGTTTCTGAGGGTTACAGCTTTCGGGAATTACCTTCTATTTGTAGCCTGTCATAGTGTGTGTCAGAAAGTCAAGGTATTCTGGCCTAACTTACCCAAAGATTTATGAAGATATAAGAAGTAATGTTTGTCATAGTTTTCACAAACTTTATCCTTTACTAATGCCTTATATAAGGGGTAGTCGAAATAAAACGGGCCAGGTGCCGAAAAGGATAATAGAGCATGGTGACCCGATTTCCATTGACTGTCCCTAGTATATTAGCCCCTGATGATGTTATTTTTGGCTCCCGGATGGGCAAGTGGGCAATGCCTTCAAGCTTGATGAAAGTAGTCCCGAGTTCTATTCCCGGTGGGGTTCTACGTGCGAAATTACCTCAGCTATCGAACCATTTAACAATATGATACGAGTATTAACAATATGATGCGAGTCGTATTATGTTTTCTGATATTTTAATGCGGAATATTTCTCTAGCTTAGCAGTTCTGTTCCTCCGCTCGAGAGAGACCTTGCGTAAGGTTTAGCATCTAGCAAACACTGAGTTATTAGGAGACTGGAACGACGGTACCAATGTAGAATAAGCCGGAACAATTGATACACAACTAATTTTCGAGTGCTTAAATAGGATGAGGCTTATGTTACTTTAATCAGCGTACCACCTGAACAAACTTTCTAAACTTGTGGGTTAAGTCCATGGGTGTGAAGATGACCATAGTACTGTTGAAAATGCTTCGACATTTAAGGTCATATTGCACGTTGGCCCCCACCGGAAATCAAATCCAGAATTGCTCTCACCAAAGTCGAACGCGTTGCCCACTTGGCTATCCGCGGCCCAAAGATGGCCTTTATGGTCGAAATTGGTAATGAATAAAGTTTGTTGGAACTACAAAGTACATTCCCTTATTCCTTCGAACGCTTTTCTGTTTATTTCTCTAGCTACCTTTGCAAATTCGCCTTCGTATTTCTACATTTTTACCCTTCCAAATCGAAGACCATCCATTACCGTACGTCTCCCAGAAGTGGCGGAGGCGTGAGTTATTTCCGTCCTTTTTTCTTTCAGATTCATCGCAGAGAAAGAGGAATCTCGCACGGAGTAACCTCCGAATTGACTCATCTACCACCTTCCGACCCGAAATGTCTTCCCCTCTCCCACTTCCCTTGTTATTTCGCGGGCGTTCTCCCCGCTTTGGTTTCTTCCGCATTTAAATAAAGGGATGAAAAAGCAGTTCCGCTTTGCGGATGTCGCGAGAAAAAAGTGCGGTTTCTCTCCTGTGGGAAATGATGGAAGGATGCTGCCGAGCCTATCTCTGTCTCTCTTTTCCGCGTGTCAATTCAAAGGAGGAAGCTTGACAGCTGTTTTCTTTCCCCGTCATCTTTCGCGGCGTTGTATTTATGCATACGTGCTTTTGTGGGCCTGCACGAACGCTTCTTCCGTGATGTGACTGTTGCCGTTCCTAAAAATGTAAAGTGGAGTAGCTAGCTAATTTTTGCGACAAAACACAAAATGAAAGGAAAAAAAATTGAATAGGGCTGTTAATGAATTAGAGGTTTAAAATTACTCGTTCATTTACAATTGTGGAACCCTTGAGAATGGAAACATAGTTTCCGAAATGCCCATAAGGAGATTCCCATGAATAGTAGCTAATTTTTGCGACAAAAATCAAACGAAAGAAAAAAAATTGGAACATGGCTGTCAATGATTTAGAGGTTTAACAACAGTCGTTCGTTTCTAATTGTGGAACCCTTGAGAATGTAAACATTGTTTCCGAAATGCGCATAGAGTGTTTCCTACAAATTGTTAATCTGGAATTTCCCGTTTGGTTTGAAAATCTTTTTCTCAGCCACAATTTGACCTCACAAAATGTTGAAGGTAAAAGAAAACAACACACTGTTCGAAATATTCTCCGGTCAGAATTTAAAAGTCCATTAAATGATTTTGTTTAATATGAGAATATGAAAAATACCCGTCATAAGTGATTCGTTAACTATCAAGAAACGATTCAGAGTGCTTTCCCGTATCCAGAATCG
The DNA here is from genome assembly GCA_000376725.2 of Ladona fulva. NCBI lineage: Eukaryota > Metazoa > Arthropoda > Insecta > Odonata > Libellulidae > Ladona > Ladona fulva. The sequence continues at coordinate 326,418 of KZ308673.1, read as the reverse complement.
CAAACATAGAATCGCATGCAGATTTACGTATCGAATTATTAGCAGTGGAGGAATGGATAGGAAAAATACGAGGAACTGGACATTCTATCAACCTCTGTATGCAGGGGTCTCATGCCTCATTTCCGCAGACTTGGCATTGCCCTTTTCGTTCTTCATATTTTTGTTTGATCGAACGCCGAGAAATATGCGAACGTCAGGATCCTTTCCTGGAGAAAGGGATTTGTATCCTTGCGAGGCGCCTCGCGTTTTTTAATACATACGTTAATGCGCATTTTCCATCGCATCAGTTTTGATGACGGAAGGAAATTAAGCCGTTCCCCAAAAAATAGAAGGCTTTCTCGTATACTTTTATTTCGGTTATTAAGAAAGCATAGACGTTTACGATCTAGTCTTTACTACTTCTTCCTTCAGCTTATCTAACGGTTTGGCTTCCTCTGTTTCGTAGAATCAAAGCTCGTGCTTCTGATGTTCTAGATTTATGTTTTCTACGTTTTTATTGCTTTGATATCGATAAAAAAGTAACGTTATAGCCAAATTTAATGTGTTAGACGAGTAGAAGCAGTTAGGTAGAGATAGTTTCAAAGCGTCATTCATTGCTAATGATGCTTTATTTGAACGAATCTAAGTAGAAAGGTGTCATCTTTGGCAGGATTTTGGTTATTTGGAGATTGAGGTGTAAAATAAAGCATCAAAGATTCCAGCATAGAAATGCTATTTTATATGCCTTTTCTATAGTTGCATTTGTTGCAATAATATTTTAATTTGGCATATTTCTGCTGTATGTGATAAATAAATAAATACGATTGTATATTATTACTTTAATAACGATGATGATGATGATGATGACAATAAAAATAATAACAATAACAAAAACGATAATAATAATTATTATTAATCGAAGGACGAGATTGAGACTTCCTAGTCCCTTACAGGGGTTTTCTTAGTCCCTTATAGTCCTAGCCTTTAATAGTAATGCAACGTTAGCCAGAGGGAGTGGTAGTAAACCATCTTAAACCATCATCGTAAACGAAAGAATAATTTGTTAATTTTTGCGACAAAGTGCAAGTTTGTTTCAGTATTTTGAATATTTTCGTCAATATGTTTTGCATCGTTAACATTTTCATTATATATTTTCCGTGATTATGAGTCAGCTCCGTTCAAAATGTAATAATACATATTTAAACTATTTCGTTATGTTTACGTTCAAGAGCGACTGTGAGGAATTACGGGGAGAAGAATTTCAATCGGATTTGAAACCGTAAATTTTTTCGTTGTAATCGTTGAATTATCTCAGGCTACGACTCTCCTAAAAACATACGTATCGTTTACGTAAAAAATTTCAGTCAAATGGAAAAGTTCGAGATTGGAAATCTCCGGGCGTACTTCCGGGGGACGGTCCAAATCTATCGTTTAATCTCGGTACTCCGGGGCGCACACGTAAACGCATTTCATGCCCCGAACTTCTCGTTTATCGTCCGAAAATAGGGGGAATAAAAGAAAACACGAGTGGAGTGATACGCGCGCGGATAAAAGTCCTTCATATCTTAACGTCATCCGTTTCTCCATCGGCTACCACGCTGGAGAAAGAGAGGAATCGTAACGCATTGCGGACCGTTTCAAACGAGCCTCGATTCAGAGATGAACTTGACCGCTCCGTGGAAACGTATTTATCTTTCCGCCTTTTCCGAACGAGAAAACTGCCGAGGAACGAAATTCCGCTTTGAGAGAGAAACGCGGAAAAAACGGAAAACAAAACAGCAGCGCTATTCGAAATATCCTCCGCGGAGCTCGAATTTCCTCATTTTCCGCGAGGTAAAAAGGTAAACATATTACGCGCATATCCCTTTAATATATCTGCCCCTAAGATAGATGGCGGCTAGCAAAGGAATAATTCGTTTTCCTGCGCTGGAAACAAAACACGGCGAAATTCTGGAGATTCTTCCGATTTTAAGAAACAACGTCTCCTGGTCGAAAGAACGTAGGGTCGCATATGTGCCGCGTTTATCGGAATATAAATCGCGCTCAAGGCTGGATTTTTATTTATGTGGTATTCTGCTCTGTAAACATTCTTTCCTTTTATTGCTATTTTGGGATAAAATTTACATCTTCCGATCGAATCGTATTTATAGATTCGAAATGGAAAGAAGATAATCATGATACATGAAGATCCTTCCATTTTTTTTAAATTTTTTTACTGTATGCAGTATATGTAATCATTCCTAATGCTAATAGGTAATCATTATGCTAATGGTAATCGATTACCGTGGCCGACAACAAAATCAGTTTTAGTTCTATCTAAGGTTACTTTTAATATAAGTTGATATTGTGATATGAAGATAATTCCTCCAAGTTCAGCAGAGGTAGTCGCTGATCAACTTCGTTGTAAATGTATGTTTCGGCCAATGTGTAACGCGAACGCCATCTTAGAGTGTACTGAAACGTCACGAATCGGTATACTCCCATCGTAAGCGAATATCTAAAACAAATCATATAAGTAATTCGTAAGAAATGAAAAACTTGGTAGTGTCTGATTAATCTGTGAGGAAACTACCCAGTTTTTCAATTCTCATCGATGGCGTTCCACCAAGTAAGGCTAAATCATATCCATTATATACGTATTTTTCGAAAGATTTAGGGGAAAATTACGTTTCCACGTTGTTTTAGATTGCGTTCCATAAAGTTAGTCCAGAACACCTGGAGTCTGTACGAAGAACTAAGCTTATTACTCTATTGCTATTTTACTATACTTATTACCCTAAGTCGTAAAATAATTCTTATCAGAATTGTACGAACACCTTCAAAACCTCCAAAACTTTAACGTTCCCCCGTAGATTACCGGCTCGACTTAGAATTCCGGTCACACTACGACAAAGAGGTTTATGTATCTAATCCTCGATGGTTCTCGCAGGAATCTTCTACGATTTCCCATACCTCGCGATTATCTTCTCATATTTAATAACAGTCGGCTTTTACGGTTGGTCCCCGCCAGCCTTCTCTTCCTTACCTCCCACGAAAATACGTCTTATCCTTATTTTTACGGGGGAGCCTGCGATATAAAAATGAAACATCATCCCGTGTAGCGGGCGGCGAGAGAGAGATGAGATGTTTAGGTCCAGCTGGAAGTAGCGGCCAGTCCTATTTCCTCCGCCTCACCCCCTCGGAGTGTTATAGCGGGAGAATTGTGGGTCCTGCGAGAAGAGAGATGGAAAATGCCACCTCATAGACGCGAGTTGTTGCTTCCAGCCATTATAGAGAGCGTGGCTTCTCTAAGAAGGTTTGGGTTGGGCGGACGGGGTGGCGGGAGCATCATTGCGGTCCGTGGAGGGGGATGTTGTTTAGGTGGGGTGTGAGGGGGTGAGGATAGGATCTGGGACGAAGCCACGTCGTACCGTTACGTACCTTCTCGCGACCTGACGAGTGGTGGAGGCTGCTGGAGGAGAGGTTCCGTTGGGGGAGTGGAGAGGGTTAGCTTAGGAATCTTCTTCCTCGAGACCGCTCCCAGAAGGAATACGCTGCCTGTGGCGACGACTTGACTCTTTGCCCTCATTATTTCTCCAGCCACACTCCTCACTTGCTCTCTTTCAAAACATTTCCTCGCCACATCTCTTCTTTTGCAGCCCTTCGCGCTGTTCCGTTCTCTCCCTATCGCTCGTCTTTTTCTCTTTAACACTCCCGCTCATTATTATCTCGGGTTTTTTCTCTGTTCGAGTCATCTTTTCCGCGAGGAAAATAATTTTCCGATGTCTTCACGCAAGCACGAGGGTCGGCCATGTTGTTTTTTCTCGCGCTCGTCCTCTGGTTGCCGCATTCGACTCCGTTTCCTTCTTTCGGTGACGGAAGCCTTTAACATTGCTTTCTGACCGGCGTGAAAGGCGGAGGATTTTTTCCATTCGGCGGATTTGCGTTTTTTATTCAAGGGTTTTTCCTTCCCTTCCGAAAGGCTTCGCTCCGTGAGAATTTCGCGAGTCACTTTTTTTCTTCCTCCGATCCTCTTCCGGTCTTATTTGTTTAATCCGGTGGTAATCTGGGAATGGCCTAGTTTCTCACACGGAGGTGGGTATGTGTTTTAACGCTGCGGTTACAAAAATGGGAATTTTGTGCTTTAATAAAAGATCGGGAGCTCTCTTAATATGTAAAGTATGTTTGACGTAATTTTGAGTGGAGTGCTTTTCAATTACCCCACCCCTCTGAGGTTATTATAGGGGCTTCTAAACTTTGGGAGATTAAAAAAAAATATCGAGCCTTTTCCTCTCACATTAGGGTTAGATGTAAGAAGAGACTTACTAGTCTCAATCTCGCCCTGAAATAAAGTCGATTTATTATTATTATTATTATTATTATTATAAAAAAGGTAGGTTTAATTTCGAATTCCTCTAATATATCCACCGAATAGTCATAAGAAATGTCACAAATTAATCGAAATGGGCTCTCGGCGACGGAAACAGGTCATAGACAGGGGCATGGCCAAGATATGTCTGATGTTGGGGTTAAGTCAAGGAGTGAACACCGCATCCTCTACAATCCAGGAGTAGGAAAACTTCCTCCCAAAATATAATGAAAATAGAGACGTTTATTTTAACATGTATTCCCTGCGGGTCCCAGCAGTGTTTGTATGGAGTAATTGTGAGGGGTCATCTTCTCGCATGCTTTCGTTTATCGTTGGCTCTGCTCACATGGGGGGATTTGAACGCCAAAACCAGCCCCTTAGCTACGCCTCGGCTCGTAGGTATCACTATTTTCTCCTATATCTGGAATTTATCTCATTAAAATGGACCCAGCAGTTTTTTCACCTAATCTGCTCCTACGACGTCCCATTCCCGTTAGGAATTCGCAATAATTTTTTTCAGAACCCATTTTGCGAATTGATTCCCTCGCTTACTAAACAGAACAACGGTCCAGTTCGCAGGGTGATAAAAGAAAATTATCGTAACGCCCTGCGTCAGGCACTGCAATATTCGTCAAGGTTCCGAATTCACCCGAGGGCTTAAAGGAACTCAAAGAAATTTTAAAAGATGGATAATTTTGGCACCCCATGGGAAAATTTTTAATCGGCGTTGAAGCATTATAAACATTCCTTTGCCCTCGACAATTCCTCCGCCGTTCCAGCCACTCCCAGATATCTCCACCTCCTCTTTAAAAGCCTTTCTCCGATTCAGTCCGAGCCCAGCTCCCTCCTTCATTAGGCCGTGCTACCTTTCCCGAGCGAGGGAAAAGCAAAGGGAAAAAAACCTCATTGTTTCCGCTCCCATTTCGCCGAGGAATCTTTCTTTTCCCATGCAAGCCTCGCCATCTTGTCGACACCTCCTACAGCAGAGCCTCTCGCGGGAGATACGGGGGACCGAAAAATAAAATAACGTAGCAATCCGTTCCACTAACCTCGTAGGGATTCTGCTTCTGCGGGCCATGCAGCTGCGAGAAAAATCTCTAAAAAAGACCCGAATCGTTCCAAAAGAGCGCCGTTTCTTTCGTACTTTTTTTTGTCTTAAGACTGCCGTCGGCCGTACACCTTTTAACGAATGCTACGAGTGTCTGTACGTGAGGGAAATTCGATTTTGCGGAATGCTTCCGCGATTCTTTACGAGCGAACGAAGGGATCTCTTTTGTCGAGATTCGCTCTCCGATTGAAAAATAAATCAGGAGACTCTTGCGGTTGATTCTGAGTGTTTTTTTTTTTTAAGGAGCTTTGTTTCAAATATTGTTTCCCTTTGGAAATTTTTCTTTACTCTCGGTTCATTGCACTGGTCTTCCGAATGCAACCAACTCTCGATCTGATGATTTTTCATGCAACGTTTTTGATCTTACGTCGAAGATTATAGCTCTCCGCCGAAGTTGAAAGATGGAAGCTACTGAGATGGTAGTCGTTTTCTCTACTTCTTGAATTTTGTGTTTTTACGCGTTTCATATTTGTATCTGTAGATAAGACATTTTAAAATATCCCATTGGCTCCCTTAAATTGCAGTAGCAAAGGTAAGTCATGCACCGTTATATGCCTAGGTGGTAATAAGGTGTTTTAGTGAGGCATACGAAGATGGAGAATGGTTATAAATAGTTATTCATTTCATATGAACCCAGAACCCTCTCGAGGTCTTTACATTTGATTTAAAAAACATTAAAATTTAGTAACAAGTCAAGAAGTACACACAGTAAAGAAGTATACTAATAATAATAATAACAGTAAGAATGCTAAATAATAGCAATAAAAATAACGATAATAAAAATAACAATAACGATAATAAATAATAACATTAAAATAACAATAAAATAATACTTGTAATAAAAAATTACAATAAAAATATAATCGAAATTACAGAAAGAAAAATATTATAAAAGGAATATCTGTGAAAGGAATAAAACAAAATATACTAAATACGCTAAACAATTACACATAAAAACAGAAAAGAGCAAATCAAAAGTTGAAATCACAAATGGATATATATATGCTGCCAATATGTATAAACTATCAATACCACCGCAGCGGCGTTTCTGACGTGGGCCATCCTCGGATCCATAATGCACTCTTATTTACTTTTCCTCTGTATAATGCTGAAGCGATCGGTTACCTAGCCTACGCGAAACAGGGCGATAGTTGCCGGGACACGACCTCTGGAAAACTCACGCTCTTAGCGCTATACCCCTTTTTTACTAGCGACACATTTCGCACGTTCCTAACTCGGCTGACTAATGCGTTTTTGAGCATCGGATAATACGAGAGAGTCGGGGCAATTTGTTCGCGACAGATTTCTGAAACGAGTCCACGTTTAAGTGCAGCCGTTAATGAGTTGAAGGAGGCGCGAAGAAAGCATAAGGCACTCCCAGTAGTTGGCGCAAGGAGATGAGACTGCATTTGTGCAGCGCATGGATGCATCTGCTTTTTCGAAGTGGCGAAGTGTCTAAGTCAGCGAATTTTTTTATGCCACGGTTTTATAAATGAGGCAGTCTCCTCGATCATTAGCCGACGTCGCAGTGTTTACCCTTCGTTAATTAAATGCATCAAAAACTAAGTTTCCGGAGACTTCAGGTCTCTCGATGTCGTGCATCCGCGCGGAAAAGTTATTAGTGGGTAGTTCTTGTAACTCTTGCCTATGTAGGCGTCTGATTTAATGCATTAACTCCGTAACTTTTGCTGCATAAGCGTAACTTTATTTTAATACTTTAATGGGAATCGAAGTGAGAGGTAAAGCTGCAAAAACGCGTCGTTTATTTTCTTCGTAATTTTCTGGAAGAGGCGCGGTATGGTAGTTCTGTGGTTGGAATACTTGCCCGGAAAGTGGGAGACCTGGGTTTGAGTCCCGCTAATGTGGCTATTTTTCACACCTGTTCTTTCCTAGGGTTCAGCCACACGGCTTTTCCGTGTGGCTGAACACGAAGTACAAGAAAACGCCTTTAATCCAGGTGATTGAATGCTTTCATCGTCTTTTGAAAGATCGATCTTTTTATTCATCAGTTAAATGAAGTGTGAAATTTTTCAATTTGAATGCATCCATCGCATCTTATGTGATCATCCAGGGCTTTTATAAGTTTAATCATACGATATTTATACTGTTAAAATTGTAAAAGTTTTAGGTCCGGTATGTATACGTAAAATGGACATTTAACTAATGTTCACTTTAGGACCTATTCTGGTAACGATTTGATAGTAAAGATAATAGGATAAATAGAGCTAATTGAAAATTATGGAAGGTTCCCTTCAAGTATTCATTATAATACAGAGCATAAGTATATCTTTGATTTAATGCAGGAATCTGTTAGTACTTCTTTTCATTAAGATTCCAATTTTAACGTATTGAATCGATTTTCGTGAGATTATTCGACCGTAAATGTTACAAGAGTCGGTGTAGCAGTCAAGCATACCCCAGAACTTCTCATATTTGCGGAAATATAAAAGAAAAATGATAATCCGCGGGTTATAACCGTACGAATCCCATTTTGAATTGGATGCGAACTCGGGAATTCTCAATACCCATAATCATGTAATGGCGAGACATTTGAATCACTCATGAAAGAGTTAAACTCTGGCCGTGAGGAAAAATCAGCCAAATTCAAGGTCATTAGGAGGAGCAATTTCGCTAAAAGTTTCACATCGGTAATCGCCGGATCCGAGCCGTGATTTGCGTGCATCCCACGCCGCAGACTCTTCCACCACGCCATCTTTTCGGGCCCATTTTACCTTAAACGCTTGGGCAAAAACCCCAACTTAAGTCCCTGTCCCGTTACTCGCAGCCACGCCGAAATCATTTCCCCGGCACTTCCCCCAATCTTCCTCTGTTTATTTTTCCCTCACTTTTTCCGCCGAAGATGGTATTTTTCATCCGAAAGATAGAGCCCCAATTTATCATTTTCGGTGTTTTTTCCTCTAGTTTTCCGAGGAAAAAAATTTGTGACTTGGTCATGTTGTGTTTCAAGAAATTTCGCAATAAATATAAAACACGTTGGAAGAGATATCGGCCATTTTTTCGATATTTTCGTTGTTCTATTGTTTTCTACTTGGTCCATATTTAACTTTTTCGGAGGCAGGTCAGAGAGCAAAATGTATAACTTCGCCATGTTGTGTTCCGAGAAACTCCATGATAAATATAAAACATACTGGTGGAGAATGGGGGATGTCGGTCATCTTTTTTTCTAGATTTTCGTCACTCTATTGTTTTCTACCTATTCCGTATTTAACTTTTTCTGCTCCTTTTTTCGTAGCCAGGTCAGAGAACATCTTTGCCAATCATTTTCCTCTTTAATAATTTCGCTTCCCTCTCTGAAAGCATTTTTGTAGTGTTTGCTCTCTTTTGTTATTTTGTTTCCGGACGCCACCGCAATACTCATAACGGGCGGCCGACTCGTATTATCTTTTGGATTGAGGTTGTGTCGTCGTCGGCGGAATCCAAAGAGGACTTTTTCCAACTCCCCTTCCTTTCGCCTCCTCTCCTTCTCTCATCCTTTAGGTCCAGGTGAGCCGTTGGTTTATTCTCCTTCCCGGCATGCAACGGGACACGGTCTGAGTAAGAGGCTGCGTGGAGAATGGGGGAGATAGGGGTAGGGAGATGAGGTTAGTTGTATGCCTAATGGACTGGACCCGAAAGGAAGATGGAGGAATGCGTGATCCCGCGAAAGATTAGCCCGTTATGTGTCTCCGTTCTTCTCCCCACCGTTAAATCATTCCCAGCGCACTTCTTTTCTTCTTCGTGCTAGAGCTGGAAGAAGAAATGTCGCGTCTGATTGGTGCTTTTTCCCTCTTCAAGATGCACTTGCTTAATTGATGCGGTGGCGTTTTTTCTCGATTCTCAAGTTTCCATAACTACAGAGGGAGCCACCTTAGATTTCTTTTTAAAACGTCATCCACCTAAATGTTTATTACTTTTCCATTCCGACGTAACCGCATCTGGGTACTTCGTCAAGGCTCGCCATTTCTTCGACTTCAAGCTAAATTAAACGCGGGAACATTTACTTTGGAGCATTAGGGAACAAAAGAAAATCTCTCTCCGTTGCCTAGTTCGGTCGCCATAGAGAGAGAGCGTTGCTAGGACGTATGTTTCCCCCCCCCCCCCCCCTGCTGTTTCCATACCTTTTCAACAATGACGTGGAGCGGCAAAAAATGGAGCAATGAGCGGCGTATTTTTGCAAGCTCGGCACGGAGCGAGGTGGTCCGTCATTAGCGCGCCCATCCCTTTCCTTTTTCCGTGGTTCGTCTTCCCTTTACCAGCACCCGCGTCCCATGCCGCAGTGTAGCGGTGCATTCCCAGATCCGTTCGTTCTCCTGCAATTACAGCACCCAGGCCTCTATCCCCCCCTTCCTCCATCTTCGGAAAACTCCGCGTCTTCTTTCTCTGCCTCCCAACGTGTACGCGGATCACTTTCCTCGCGTAGTTACGCAGAAAATCAGTTATCTTCGAAGGGGAGGATAGTTTCTGTGTTTGGCGAGGAGCGGTATCCGCACCGGTGCTAATCAGATTCCTCTTTAGCGATATCACGCGGTGATATTTTTGCCCGAAGTGTTGCCGATCGTATCATTCTCCGAGCGAAATTCGTGATCATGTTCTTGTGGAATGTTTTGTATCCATCCTGAGGAACGTTTGTGGCTAACTATGTTTCAGTAAGTATACAAATATCTGGAGTAGGTGCGTTGAAGATTTATTCCGTTCGATTCAATGTAGAATGAAGAAATTAAGATGAATTTAGTCGATTGCTATATTAAAATGATAAAATATTACATCCAAATCTACGTATATGGCTTGCTAGCAGCCTTTTCGGTGTGCGGCAGGAACTGTACGCACCTTGCACCCTAAACAATGCACACGTTTGCTGTATCACCGAACACGTTTGCCTGCAATCAATAACTGTAGATAAATGGAATCAAAATAATGCTACCGTAATTCATGGCATGTTACGTATTATTTAAAGTTTAACCATCTGTCGTAGAAATAAAATCCTTAAGAATTCAACTTTGACAGTCTTCATTACTTAAGTAATCTCAGGGCTAAACGTGCTTTAAAAGACTCTCATTTCATTGAATTAAAATATAAACAACGAAAAATTCGCGAATTATAAAGTGTGAATTACACACGTTGTCCACTTCCAGAACTCGTAGCTTTTGATAACTCTGTTAGGCTTTATTTGTTTATTTACTTTGGCAAAATAAATTTTATGGAGAATAACGAAAAAAAGAACACATATACCACAATATTGTATTTTACGACTATGGTTTCGACCCTTTAAGTTATAATCTGGTATGAGAGGTTTCTGTCTTTATTCTTTGTAATGGAGGAATACCACAAAGTCGCGGGCGAATTATTAGATTCTTTTAAAAGAAATGTTTCGTGAGGACCTGAATTTCAGTTATTTTTCAGTTCCTCTTCCGTTGCCATTTACCTAGCAAGGGTACTTATCTCATACGTTCAGCTGCCTTTGAAATTTACAACCACCCACCTGTAATCCTATTCCCGTATAATATCCTCATTCCTCTCTATTGTTTATTCTCATATATACCTCTCTCACTAGGATCCTATCCCAGTACCACTTCGCTGTAAAACGTCTATTCCCTTATATGCCTTCTCTTATCTTTTTAGTCCTTTCTCGGATTTATTCCTTGCTAAACGAAATCCCTCCTCGTCTGCGTCTAGCAGCATTCCTGTCTCGCTGTAGCAAAAACACGCTCTCAATTTCAAACATGAGCACGATCGCACCCCAACGTCTCCTTCGACGTTGTTTCTCCGTCTTCAGAAACATTCTCTCCCGCATCGCTCCTCCCCCAGCCATCTCCGTAATGCTCACGGACGCCCTCGCGTAATCTCGCACTCCGTTTCCTTTTTTTCCCTCCTTTCTCTCCTGAGTCATCGCTCTTAATACTTTCACCCCCTTAATTTCGTCCCCGAACATACCTCTCTCCGGAGAAATTCCCGCTTCCCTTCCTATCCGCTTCGGCATTTAATTAACCCTCTTCTCTCTCTCTTCAATTTTTGCTTTCCTCCGTAAAAACGTCCGCTTCCATTTCCGCCTCCTTTATGCCCTCTTCTTAGTGTCTCATCACTCCATCCTCTTCACTTCTTTCAAGCCTCGGTGTCATTTTCTCCTCTCTTTCCTCTATCCATCATCTACTTCTTCTCATTTCCATATCGTCGAAATCTGCGGAGATTACCACGAGTATATGCGGTTTGGAGTGATGCTTAAATTATGTTGCCCGCATATATCCGGGTTGATCCGTTTTGAAGTTTTCGATCTTAGTATATATCATTACTATGAAAATTTATCGATTAGTTATCGGCTCCTGTTGATTTCAGCATGAAATTATAATCTTGATAAAATTCTGCTACATTCACAACAACCCCACGAATAATCGTGTAGAGAAGATGCTTAATTGACCCTGCACCATAAATTATCCTGATTCATCACAACTGCGTTGATATTGATGCTCTGCTAACGCATTTTTATCAAGGAAATGTGACACGATAACTTCAACAACTTACGAATGTTAGTATCGGTATCTTTCTAAGATATTCCTTATGCTGACAAGAAATTGTCAACATTCAAAATAAATTTGTGATAGAAGTCGCTGTCTCATTTCCCTAACGACTTCCCACCAACTTTTATATACTTATTATTTGTTAAAATCTTTAAAAACAAAAAAATACGACATCTCTCTCAGTGCATCTTTTACCCCTTAATGCTCTAGTGGATACTTTGATCAAATTTTGCCGCGAAATTCTCGGGGTAACCTATGGTCCTTTTTTATGGAAGTGCCCTATTTTAATAATTTTCCTCGTGTTAATGCTTATAACTTGGCCCTCGTTTCCTTCCCAATTCATCACTGTTTTCAGGCTATCTCACTCCATAGAATCCCGCCTTTCTCTCGTAATTTACTCCCTCATTATCATCTCCTTCTTCCTCTTCCATTACATCACAACTACACTTTCTCCACCACCCACACGCATTCCCAGAAACACCTTAAGTCTCCTACGAGAGAGTGTCGCCTTCGACCGTCTAAAGGACGGAATTTTTGTTTCATTACGCTCCATTAAACCAATGAGGAGGTCTCATCTTCCTCCACTGCGTAAAGCACAGCGCTTCAAGCTTTGTGAAATATTCCTCCTTAATCCTTTTGACTTGGCAACTCTAGCGAGCAAACTGCTACGTCGACTCGGAGTGCGCCATCTCTTGCGAGGAAAAGCGAATCGCTGTCTGCGTGTGTGTCACGCTCTCGTCGCACTCTCGTTCCTCTTCCGTTACGGAAAATGCGCGCAAATTTGTCAGCGGTCCAATTTCGGCGCACTCGCAAGATTTTCGCTCCATCTCTCCGTGGAAGGTTCGCAGAGCGGTTAATGCTCAAGCAGTTTGAAACTCCCCTTGTTAATTCATCCGAATGGTTGTTTTTTTCTCGTTGGTTACGAACATGTGGAGGTAAAATTTCGCGCGGTCTCGCTATTTTCATTGTACTTTCGTAAGCGCGCGCAAAAGCAAAATGGAGGGATTTTTCCTGTCGTCGTTAAGGCACACTTCTTTGGTAGCGAGCAAAACTGCAATTTTTTCGCGAAGAAAAAAAAATAATTTAAGATATTTTTCTCTTGAAGGGTCCTAAATTATCAATCGATTTATGAAGTATCAAAATTCAATTTGTACCCGGTAAATGTTTCTGCAGTTAGAGACATTTTCCAGCTAAATTTTGTTGTGATTAGAGTTATTTGCGTACATAATTTGTGGAACCCTTGAGAATGGAGACATTGTTTCCGAAATGCTCATAGGGTGATTCCCAGAAACCGGTAATCCGGAACTTCCCGTTTGCCTCTATACCCGAGTTCCGTCTGCCTACAAACTGCTTACGAAGTGTTTTTTAAACCTCTAATTCTTGTCTTACATTAAATTTTGTTTTATTGAAGGAGTATAAATTGTTTCCTAGGGCATTGCTACATACGCATTGAAATATATAGTGTCCTTCTATTCATGTTGTTTTCGTTCCATCTGACAAATTGTCCAGTGAAGGGATGTTTGTGAGTGTAGCGGGACATAAATAACGAAAATATAAACGAATATTATAGAGGTCACATGGAAACGAAAATCAACGAGCCAGCATTCATATACCTCTTAAGTTTATTTTCATTTCCAATCATTTTATCCATCCCCTAACGCAGCCATTCGTTCTCTGAGTCCCAACTCCGCATCTCTCCCTGTATTCCTTCGAATAAGAGCGCATTCGAAAACTGTTATCTCCATCGCCATAAGAGAGGACGGGCACTAAAGAAAAGACCGCATAAACATCACGGGAAGGCGATTGCTTCAAAAGAGAGATCGTTTTCCAGAACGCTTCCATCTCTCCTCTCTTTTTTGCGAGCATAATTTTTATAAGCCCATGGAGAAAAACGGGGGAAACAGGCACATAAAGGAAGAAGAAAATAAGGGAAAGAAACTCCACGTAGAAAGAATTCTGACCTTCTTGGATAGACGATTGGTCCATTATGGCCCAAATTACCTAGCGATCGAGGAAGAGGAGTCTTCGCTTAGTATACAAATGCATTTGCGTGAGGAGAAAAGGCGAGGCGGAAGAAAATCGCTTCCTGCTTACGTTTCATCCCAGAAAAACGTTCCGTTATTCTGTAGTGGTTTCGTCCGCGGAGAGAGAGAGAGAGAGAGGATGTTTGCTAGGTAAACGATTCGGGAACTCAAACCGAGGGAGGTGCAGAAGATCGCGATGTTGTTCTTTGTGGTGTACCGATGCCTCAAGAAGAATGACCATCACGTTGGAAAGCAACGCGGTGTGCTATCCTAACGGCGAAGACTATGTGGTTTTAAAGGAAAGAATACATGCGGTCGAAATTTGATGGAGAGCTGATAGGCCCTCCTCGAATGACAATTGGAAATGCTTCGATGAAGAAATCGATAATCGGCGGCTTTTATCGACAATGGATGTCGATTGAAATAAACAATGATGAAGTAAACAAGAAGTCTTAACAACCAACAACGCAGTTATGGTGTAACAATACGGTATCTATTGACTTTGTTTTTTTTACAATACAAGTACATTTACATTTTTCAGCGCTTTTCTATCCGTGCGTGCAATTGTGGTTTCAAACGTCCATGCATTTATTTTTAATATTCGCTTTTTTTAATATTTTCATATGTATATTTAATTACAAAATTTGTACAAATCCACAAAATGTATTTCAGAACAGTTCTGAAGGTGGCATAAACTCACGCCGAAACCGATCAACGTTTACTATAGTTTTGTTATTAAATATAGTAAAATATTTTAATTAAGTTAGGCCACTAAATATAGATTGGTACTATTTATTTTATTCGTCCTTTTTATTTAATAATTTCACTTCAGAAGGGATGAAATATTTCCTCGTAATTTCTTACGCTTGATTTTGTTTCTGGTTTTCTTTGACGTATAGACTCTCCATAATACTGAATCATTTTTAGGCTCGAATTCGTGAAAATTACTTCCTCAATGACAACGAGCAAATCTATTCCATCTGCTACCCGATTTCCGATTTTCAGCATCCGAGTCTCTCACTGCTTGGATATCCTATCTCCTACAAAATAAATGACAAAACGACAGTAAATTTTCAATTCATTGGTCTGGTATTATGCGGAAAGTGATTCCAATCAACTCTTGTAATTTTACTAATTTACAAGAATAATAAAAAATCCTTATTAAAGGACGAGATTGAGACTTCTTAGCCCTTTCTTACATCTAACCCTTGTGCTAACCTTGTGTAGCGACAGTGGAAATTCTAAGGTAGGCCTTTTAAGCATCAACTTCACCCGTTGCATATATGGGCTCAGTCATGCATACAAACATTTATTTAATACGTATTTGTGTGTCTTTAAGCTTGATACGTACAATTCTATTTGTGTGTACGAGTACCTTGCTTTCCTTTAATATTTATTCCTTAGGGAAGTTACGTTTCTTATGAGCGATGATTGGTAACTACGGGAAACAAAAGACGAGAGAAAGAGATACGGAGAGGAAGTGGCAAAGGAGAGCATATCAACACCATATCTTCTTCCATAAACCGCTGGAGAAAAGGGAAAGAAGATTACGGAAAGCGGGACAAAGGAGTGGGTAAATCCAACGGCCGCTAAAGGGAGAAGTAAAGGTTCATCCCCTTGATGTCCTTAAAGATCCCATGAACGCCCCCAAAACGAGTAATAAAAGGATCTGCGAAAATATCCGCCATTTTTATCACTTTCCCTTTCTTCGCTTCTCAATGGGAACAACAGAATAGTTATCTCACGACCAGAAGGAGTTTAGGATGTCGGAGGGGCTGACGCCTCCTCTTTCGCTGCACCTCAATTTTTTTAACGCTCCTCCCTCATTCGGCGCAAAGATATTCACTTTTTTTACTATCTTCCTTTTAGTATCTTCCATTCCTCGGGGCCGTACCCGCTTCCAAAATTATGGCGGTCGCCGGGGAACTAAAAATCGTTTTCGGCATCTCACGACCGAGGGAATTGTATCCTTTTATTGATAAAAGTCGTCCCGACGTCTTATTTGCTGGCGGATGAAGTTTTATACAGTGAATGCGGAGTTGGGAGGATGTATTGACTCTCGGTGGGATGGTTTTTTGGCGAATTTAAAAGCTTAAATTTTTGTCGCTCACTATATACGGTTTGGGAAATTGATTATTTTGCTTATTCTACAGTGCTTACTCGTGAATCTTAATAAAGTGTAAGCGTTGAGAGCATATGCATCGTACGTGCATGAAATGAATTTTATTATTCAGTGTGTTGCTATATATTTTTTCGCAACCGTTAGGTATCGCTTTAAAATCTCTATGTATTTCCTTAAAATTCGATAGGTATTCATAACTTTGGAAAGGTACATACGTTAATCATCTCAAATAAGGTAGACTTTCGTACGTGATCGATGAGTTCCAGTTTAACTTTGTTCATGTAGAATTGCGAATGATTATGGAGAATTGGAATAAAATATAATAGAAATTTGGAAATGTGAAATTCCGCAGTGTTTATTTTTCCCCCGCTGCAGGTAGAAAAGATATTTCCGAAGCTTTTATTTACTCGGTCATTCCGTGTTTGTTTATCTTTGTTTTCGTTGCTTGGCGACGGATGTTCTATAATCGTTCCCAAACTTTTATTTCCGATATCTCACCTGAGATCGGTTTCTCTTTGTTAAACATCGATCATTTAACAGCAGTTTATTTTTATAGCTTGGGTAAAATTATTCTATAGTTATAACTGCGATGTTCATAGTTGTTTTTAATCCAATCATTGCACGAAAATGTGTGTCGCGGAACAATCGTCGGTATTTATTTTACGTAAGTGGCCTTTCTTTCAATGTATAACGTCCTCCATTGGTCAAGAAGCGTTTTCTATTAAGGAGAAAATATCTTATACGAAAGGGCCGCCCTTTTTCCATCGGTGGACATATATCACGGCCCTCTCTCTCTCTCTCTCTCTCTCTCTCCAGCGGAGAAAATTGTCGCTGAAGCCTCATTTCTATCGGACGGAGAGCCAATTATAAGCCCCCGGAATGACTTCTCTGAAGTTACACGCCGCACTTAATCAAGCCGCAATTGACTCGTCGACGAAAAACGTCTCTTCCCCGCGACGATAGTTACGGGAACAACCGCCGAGTTTGCCCGTTTCCAGCGCTGATTTCCACCGAAAAATAGAATAGCTCCGTCCCCTTCCTTCCGACTGATTTACTCCCACTTGTGTCCCTTCATCTCCTCCCATTACCGCCCCGATGACTAAGGCATAAAACGTTTTAATAGGCACTCTGTTATAGAGGGAGACGTTTATATAGGAGAGGTTTTGATTTCGTGGGGTCACCCGTGCGAATTTTTTAAGGAGATGCATTCCGCGAATTATATTTTATTATTGTGGAGCCAGCGGTAGCCGTGACCTTTTTTCTGTAGCTGAGCCATTTTTGGAAGCTTTTAGGGATAATTAGAAATAAATTTGATGAATTGCGGTTGTAGATGCGATATATCTGTTGTAGAATAATGTGGCAGATCATAGCTGCTTAAATTGTGAATTTGTAATCATATGTGATTGTAATAGGTAAGCCATAGTTATATTTAAATTGTAAACGTGAAATCATATGCAATCGTATTATGTATCAAGGATCTCATTTCAAAGCCGTCAAATTCTTTCATATTTTTCTTTAAAACCGATTAAATTTGTAGAACAGTAGCGGTAGTTTAGTGACGTACTAGTCACGCGAGTATTATCACTTTTGTCAGTTAATGCATTTTTTATGGTTCATGTAGTACTGTATAATTATTTTCGTGGTACGTTTACTAGATCGGGTAAAGTAAGGAAGCTGAATACGTCATTACCTAGGCGGTAACATTAGTCAACTTTTGACTTCCATAGCTTTTTTCCTATAAATATGAAGATTCCACACTTTAAAACTTACATAATCTTTAAAAACTTACTTACAAACATCATAAAATGTTCTTCGTTGTCATACCTTTATTATACAAGTAATTCACACCGCGCCACGCATTGTTGATTTCGAATTATGTATCCAAGACAATGGATCTTTTGTTATCTAACAATGAAGGTAATCGATGAATAATAATGACAACAAACAAAACAATAATAATGATAAAACGTTTTATTGAAGGGCGAGATTGTGACTTCTTAGTCGCTTCATTGTCATCTATAGGGTTGAATGATTGTTACTAATCGATTACTAAGAATTTTCCCTAGTATGTATTATGCGATAATCCGTATCAATGTTCTTATTCTTCGTGGTGACAGTCTCTCTTCATTCCTTTGAGTTCATCTCGTGGACACGCCCTCTTGAATGGAAACGCGTTGAAGACCTCATCGTACACGCTTTGTAAAACCATACGCCACCCGAAGTCATCTCAGGTCACGTAGAACATGCCGAAAACCTTTCTCAACCCTTCCCTTTCTCCCCCGATAAAAATGCACGAATTCAACCGTGACCGTTTCTTCCTCCATCAGCCCTTTTATTTTTTTCTAAATGCTCCCTCAGCGATCCTTTCGTGAAACTCTTCCTCTTCCGCGAAGATCAAGGTTCTCTTTCCGGGGAAGAAAAGGTCGTGAATCCCGTCGTGTTCAGTTAGAGGTCACTGTCATGGAAACGCGAAATCACGGCCGATGACGTTTATTTTTCCGGGAATTATGAATCATCTCTCCTTCACGTCAACCATCGGCGGATGAATATGAGGATGTCAAACGATGTCTTAAGTTGGACTGTGCTAGAAAAACGAGGATCGCCCTTGGCGATGGTGTAATCGGGATGCAAAAAGTCTTCAGTACAGACGGGTATGCGTCCACGAAGGGATCTCTCTAGTTTGTCAGAACGTCGGAAGACTTGACGTTCCTAGTCCTTGCGGTTGAAAGGATGTTACAAGGATCTCCTTCCCGCATTTAACCTACTCCATGACATGTTTCGCGGTGTTTCGCAACGTACTTCAACAACATCCTCATCTCCCAACGTTTCGGAGCCATGGCAACGAAAACTTTCCCGCCCTCTTATTTCGTCTTTCCTTTGTCTAGAATTAAATTTTATTTCGCCCTATTTGACTACTAGTGCGATTTTGTCCCAGTTCTCGGTTATACGCGAAATTAAATTTGCGTTTAAAGCAATTGGATTTCCATTTTATTAATTAATTTCTGTCGGTAACGTATTTTCCTCTTTGGAAATATTTCATTGAAATTAAATCCATTTTAAAGATTGGATTTGGATTTAATGAATATTCGAACAATTTGCGACTCTCCGTGTTTAAATTCATGGTTTTTGCATGAATTGTGAGGATTTATTTAACCTAAATTCCCGCCGAGGGTTGAGACATACATCTCTCGACGTTTCCCTGGACCAATACTCTTACCTTGAGGGACCTAAATATTTTGGCCCGCGCCTGGCGGATGTACGTACACTACAGAAACCAACCTTTTTTTCACAGTGGCGAAGATGTAAACACAGTTTAAAGGGAAAAAGCCTTCCGAGCAATTTTTGTCGAGAAAAATTCCTCGAATTTTCCAGCGGCGTCTTCCTAGAGAATTTTTTTTCCGAGCCCTTTTCCTCCCCAGTAATTTATCGGATAGATTTTTCAATTGGTTCTCCGGGATATGGGTCGCCGTCTATCTCTTCCCCATCCTAGCGTCCAAGTTTTCTTCTCTTATTTTTCTTCGGATAGAGAAGCGGAAAAAAAATAAAACGTGAGAAATTGGTTTCATTTGTAGCGCGGATGCAACGTTGCATTCCCCGATGTCTCCGTCCCATTTGACATTTTTTTTTACATCCTTCGACTGCTCGATTCATTTTCCGATGCGAGATTATCTTTCGATTGCGAGGGGCTTAATTAGAAATCGGTTCCCAATCAAGGAAATAGATTTTCCGACTCGAACGTTTCTTTTTGAAATTTTCTTCGGATGTCGTGCCTCTTTTGTTTCTTCCTAAACGAACGAGTTAAGATCGAGATGCTGTGTTGACCTTTTTCTTTTCAGTCATTCCCTCTCCCGCTGGCAAACTGGGTCGCGTTAATTCATTTCGCTGGTCATTGTTGCGCAAAACAATTCATCTGCGTGAATGAGTTCGAAAGCTTCCGAAAACAATGGCTTCGGAAACTGAATGGTATATTTTCTTCGACTGTCTGTGTTTTCCCAATTTTGAAAGACTTCCTCGATTCGATTTCTTTCGTTTGGCGGCGTCGCGATCGGAAACAATAACGTGTTCTATTGCTTCGACAAAGGGAGCGGTGGCGTAGTTAACTACATTACGCGCACTCCATTATTGAAGTAAGTGATTACTTTACGCTTAATCATCCTGCCGGTAATGTACATACTTCATTAATCTGTTAATTTGATGCATTAGAAAATCATTGATTATTTAAGCTTTTAATGTATTAATTTGGGATAATTGCTTCATGTTACTAGTTGAAACATTTGTTTTGAATTTCTTTTTACTTTTTATGACTATAATTAGGCCATTATTTACGAATCGTGATATTTCGATGATTTCTTGCGTTACCAACTAGTGTCTTGCTTCTTTTTTGTCATTACTCGTAATTTCATACCATAAGCTTATAGAAAACTGTCAAAAATGTTCTGCTATGGAATTTTCAAAACTTATTTATACCCTGGAAACATATATTGCGAAATTGTGCATGGCTGTCTTCGCTATTTTTTACGTAGTGTTGTTTTAACATAAAATATCGATTAGTAATTAGAAATATCGACAGTATTGAATAAAATTTCCTGGTTAGTAGTTTCGTGTACGTTTCTCTAGCTTAATCGTTAAAACCAATGAAAATTAATGGAACAAAACCCTACCGTAATGAAACGAGTTATCCCTCGTACACAGACGGTAATTCAATCAGTGCTTCGCCCTACCTGTTAATCTTCCGAGGCTTCGTACGTTTTCCAGCCGATCTGAAATAGTTTCGCGTCGCGGAAACAAAAAAGAAACGAAATCCGGCAATTTCTCGACTTCCGATTTCGTTACGTGCGCTCATAAGAATTCTTCGGAAGTTCCTCCTTGGAACCACTACCGAAAATGAGTAGAGAGTTCCCTGAAAGAGCTTCCAATCGTTCGATCCGGTGCTCTTTCTCGTTCGGAAATCCCGAAAAATGTTTCCGCACACCTGGCCTTTTAAAACTATGCAGATTTTTTTCTCTCGCTACAATCTCCCTCGCGAAAGTCGTTACACGGAGGCTTAAACCCGCGGAGAGGCGATTTATTAGAATAATAAAGGAAAAATTCGGGAAGAATTTCCACGCCGATGATTTGCATACATTTTATACGGCGCATATAGCCTCCAACGCCTTCTTATGGTAATCTGTTTCTCCGAATACTGCCGGAGGGACTTTTTTCCCGTTCCGCGGTAATTTCTTCGGACGGCGGCGAAGTCGGAAGGATGGTCCGACGTGGAAATTAAGGAGGCAGGAAGCCATTGGAAGAGTCGAAATTTCCGAAAATGTTTCACCTGGAAGCCATTAAGAAATGTTAGGTAAAAAAATTAACGATTTTGGCCATCTTCTTTCGTGTCATAACTATGCAAATAAGTGAGTCTTCAAAAAGAGGATTTAAGAAAGAAGAGAGAATTGGAGCACGGTTGTTAAAGAATTAGAGGTTTGAATACACTACATAAGCCGTATTTCGGCAGGTGGAACTCGCGTTTGGAGGGAAATGGGAAATTCAGGATCACCGATTTCTGGGAATCACTCAATGCGCATTTCGGAAAGAATGCTTCCATTTTCAAGGGTCTGACAATACATTTTTCATATTGCTTTTTTTTCCTTGAGAATAATTTTTTCTTAATGGTTTTTTCTTGAGATCCTTGAGAATGGAAGCTTTGTTTCCGAAATGCACATAGGGTGATTCCTAGGAATGATTTCTACATTTTTCATTGCGAAACCCTTGATAATGGAAGCTTTGTTTCCGAAATGCGCATAGGGCGATCTAACCGTAAAAGTTCTTAAAATTCGAGACTCGTTGCTTTAATTTTAGATTATCAAACGTGTCGCGCTATTATCACTGAATGCTGGATTGAAACGGTCATTTATTTATTATTTCAAGAGCTAACCTTTATTTTGTGCATAATCATGCATTTATATGCTTCGGATATCACAATCGGTTCGTAGAATACTTAAGAATAACGGTCATAAAATACCCTTGAATGTCTTCCATAACATTGATCATATTATTTTAGACTACTTTCAATAGCATAACGGCTCACTCGTTTCAATTCCATTCAAACTCGATAACTTATCCAATTGTAACGTAATTACTCGATAATTAGTTCTCCTCTTGGAATTATTTCCCGCTCAAGATCTCCAGACAATGTTTTTATCTCCTCTCGCGACGCTATCTGGCGGGGCGAGAGGCAATTAAGCGGATAATTCGGCCCATGCGAACGTTCTCTCCGAAGCTTTTAAAGCGTTCTGCAAGTGACGCGAAAAATTCGATTATTCATCTGTTGCCGGGAGTCGGCGAGACTAATTTCGACCGAGGAATTATCCTCGAGTCGAATCCCTCCGAAGGGCTCGAAAGTTCTTTTGGGTGCAAGGATGCAGAATTTGTCTGGAGCGATCGTCGTTGAAGTTCGTGCACTAGTGAAGGTGGGATGGGCGCATTCATTCGTCGATGATTGCCATGGTGACCTCATCATTCGTCTCTTTTGCCAGTTCACGGTCCCACGTGTCCGTTATTGAGGATGCATGCCTCCTGTGCTTTACCCTGCCGTTGCAAGCTTCTTATCCGTGTGGCGGTACTCAGATGAATACTTTGATCATGTACGCATGTGAAGTGCTCACCTTTTTCTTCCTCTCTTAACATTAGTGTTTCATTAGACCCTCTTTATTATTGCGTAGACGCTCCAGTAAACTCATTCCACTCGAATTTCCTTACTCGGTTGTTTTACTGTCTTCTTATTGCAAGTTTTGCTCCCGCTTTTTTTATGCCTTTGTTTCTTAGATGTCCTCTGTTTAATTTTTTACCCTACCAATTTTCTGTTTATCTTTAAACTTTATCAGCGTGAATGCTGGTCGGATCTTCAGCCTCTTTACCAGCAGCTGCGAAAGCTCTGGTGAGGCGTAGCCGAGATGAGGAGTGAGATACTTTGCCATTGCTTTTATTACTGAGGCAGAAATTACTTAGCGGGAAAATTCCACTTGTAGGTAGGTCACACATAGGTCTTGGTGGCGTAGTGGTTAGCGTGTTAGCCTAGCCTAGCTGGTCCTGTGAACGAATCCTTGTATGGCATGGTTGTGTATGATTCTGACTTGTAAAGGGTTAATTGTAAGATTGGTCTCTTAACGCTAAAATTTGCGTAAAGAAAATTATTGTTATTATTATTGTTGTTGTTAAAGAAAAGTATTATTGTTAGTATCATTATTGTTGTTATTTATATTATTAAATATCACTTTTAATTGCATTTTATAATAATGATAATAATAATAATCGTGTGTTTATTAAGGCGAATCATAAGGATTGACCAAGATGAACGCCGTTATTCGACATCATAACACAGTAGCTTTCATATCAACACAGCAATGGGAAAAACTGAGGAGAAGTGAATTGAAAAGAGATTTTTCTCCATTCTACGGGTAAAGACAATAACTTCCATCCATCAAGATATTATGGCAGGACCAATTTGCGTCTTTTACTCCACGTACCCTCTTCATCCACTTCCCCCTTTGTACGCATCTTCCTTTCTTCATCTTACTCCCTCCTCTCTGGAGACACTACGCCCCACGAATGCTACCCAGGATAATGGGAGGGGGAGTCTTGCTCCGCGATCTTGGTCTTAGCGACGATGATTATAGCATCGAACACGCTTCGCATCCTTCTGCTGTTCTTACGTCACTCCTGCGTGGAAAAAAAATAATTTTCGGATGCTTTTTGCGTCTGGAAATTCACCCCTTCGTTTCAAGTCGTGCTCCTTCTCGAAATTGTTCACAGAAACGATCCCTTTCCATTTTCGCCTTTCCTTCCAGAAGCCATTTCCTCGAAAATGAGCTTTTTCTTGAATAAAGGTTGTTTTCGCCCGATAGCGCTTAACAGTTCGCATATTTTTTCGTAGATTGGCCGTTTTTACGAGATTATTAAAAAAACCGGGTGGAAAACTGCGAAGGTAATTATAGCTTAAAACGCAAAACAAACGCACCCCTGAAGTAAATTGGTTTCGGGAAAAATTCTCCGCTTAAGATAATGCATTCTTTCGTGATGATAAATGGTTAGGAATGAAGGAGAGTGGATTTCAATTTGCGTTCGAAAAGGTTATTTCTCTGTGACATTAACAAATTGTCCCCAACTGTTTCCATCAAAGTTTGTCATCAATTATATTCTACTCCAGTGCGGGAGTGATTAAATAGATGCGAACTTGAGTTCAAGATGCTAATCTCGGTAAAAAGGGGTGTCATTGTCACCAATTTAGGGTTTCTCGCTTTAATTGTTGTGGCAGATGGTTTCGAGATTCAGTAAAAGACACTACTAAATGATTTCTAAGTGAACGTTATGTTGAATTGATTAATGAAATATTATCTGTATGCTGAATATTTTAGATGTCAGCCTTCCATAATTCAAATCTTCACATTAGGGATGTAATTAGTTTAAATTCGGTTAGACCATCGTGAAATTTCCGTGTTATTTTGTGAATCGTCAATTAATTTTTTTATACGAAGTTGGGAGCGGACCAAATGGAACGTGTACAAGCGCATAACAATTAATAATCAAAATAATTACTACGTCTTTTTCTCACGTAATTAAACAGTATTGTCATAAACATAAATACGTGTGGCGTATGTATTCATATATTTAAAAGGCTACAATATATTGTATGCTCCATTCTCATATTTACGATTTTACAATAGATTAGTGGTTGAGATCACCCCATCGATTTCCCTATTATGAAACAACTATTATCGGCAAGAATCTAAAAATATATGTCATTCTTTTAATACCTCTACTGTGATGTATGTTATTATCACGTATCTCAGTATGAATTTATACATTTAATCTATCATAAAACGCATTAATGATGCTAAAACGTTCCCATACGCGAACTTCTCCAACGACAGAATTCATAAGTTTGTAGGTCGAGGAAGATACAAACTGGTTCGTATGGTGAACCTTGTACAGTCACACCTCCAAGATGGGACTACGAAGGCTATCCAGCCCTCTTAGAACCCATCTTGTCTTTCTCAAAGATTAGAGACCGAATTCCTCTGCCCTCCAACATTTGCGGCGCTTGGCGGTTCAAATTAAATGGCCAAGTTCTCTCTTCATAAGCGCATTTCGCAAGTTTGCCGACCTCGTTTTTTTACGCTTTGTCGCACTCCCTGACCACTCCGCAACTCCTCCTTCTCAAACGTGGATATTAATCAGCTCCAGAGGACCCTGGGAACTTTCCGATGAAGTCCCATCTTTTGCTCTTAAGAGAAGCACTCCTTACTTTATCCAACTCATATATCTCATCTACTTAAAAAGGACGCGTCCCGGAGGACATCTCGCTGAGTGCGAGATTCCCGGAAAGAAACCCCCCGTAAAATTTCCAACTACTCAGAGGATATCAAAAAGGAACAGGAGTTATTTTCCTGGAAGGTCCATATCAGGATTCTTCCACATTCTCACCCTCTGTCTTTACCCTGCTTTCTGACGGTATCACGAACTGGCCGCCCTCTCGTAGGGAGACTTATATTTATACCTGCATTTAAAATTGAAAGTAGCCCCTCGGCGAATTGACTCTCACGCGCGTGCTTTTCCAATCCTACGCCTTCCTACAGCCGTCACCCACGCTCATATACTTTGGGTTTTGCCCCATCAACTTCTTATACCTCCCCGTCAGATGATATGACGGTTGTGAGAAAGGAGAGGTCGTGGAGAATCTCACCTTTTTTACGCTTTTCCCTCTTCCTTTTCGTTCCGTGCGCCGTAACTGTTCTCTTTCGTATATTTTCTATCCATACGCTCCTTTTTTCTCTTTGTTTTTGGTTGTTAATTTCCTTAAACAAAGTCGTTTCTTTAGTCCTTGTATTATGTATCTCTTCTCTCATCCGTGATTGTAAATATTTCGTGCTATATAACGATATTTTTTTCTTGTTTTTTAAAGAAGTATACTTTTTATAAGGGAAGCAATTCATGCGTACAATGAATAAATCAGCTCTAACAATTATTGATATAAATTACCTATATCATGGTAATAGTAGTCAATTAGAGTAATAACAATCGTCGGTAACAGCAACATCAACAAAAACAATTATCCATAAAAATCTCAACTGTTAATAACAACACTTAAATTACGAATATCAGTACCTACCCATGACCGTATCAAAAAAAGATAATGTCAATGCCCTGTTTATCTAATATTAAAATAAATTACCTATATTGTGCTAATAGCAGTCAATTAAAGGAACAATGGTCGGTAACAATAGCCATGGTTACAACAATCATCGGTAACGACAACAATCGTCAATAAGAATATCAACTCTTAACAATATTACTTTAATTACGAATATCAGTAGCCACAAACATAATTATATCAATAAACAGTCAACTTCAGGGCCCTGTTTATCTAATATTAAAATAAATTACCCATATGAAGTTAACATCCGTCATAATATAACCACAATCATCGGTAACAATGACAATAATCATCAATGCAAATCACAGCTATTTACAATAAAACTTCAGCTGCACACTAAACTATATAAAAAAACAATTTTCAAGGTGGTCCTATTTGTGGGCATTTTATCCTTCAGCTTTCTTATAATGAACCCTTCTCTTTGCTGTCATATCCCTGTTTCGTTCATTATTTCTTGCCTCCCTCCTCTTCATTTTCTAACATTTTTCCTCTTCGCTCTCTCGCGAGGCAATGTTTCTCCACCCGACGTGGATACATTTTATCGACAACTTCGTTTTCGAAAGAGATTTTCGAAATAGACTTCTTCGAACGATCGGCTTGACTTTCAGATTCCGCGCGAAAGCTAGGTGGAAATCGAATTGCAAAAGATTGACTGCGATTTTAGACGAACATCGCGAAACTTATCTAGCGTAAAATGCACGCGAAAGATGCCCATCCAATTATACGGAGTGATTCATTGATTCGGACCTCGCGGAATTCAATTTTCAGCGCACGGAGCGACCGCAGAGTTCAGCCTTATTTTTACGGGCTTATTTATTTATGTATTCCCGGGGAATTCATCTTCGCGGAGGGAAAGAGTATCGTTCGCGAAATTCACTTTCGAAGAAGTCGTATTCGGGAAAATCCATCCCGTAGTCCCTCAATATCTTTTCCCTTTTCCGTCAGCTCTTCCATCTCCCAAAACAGCTCACCGGTTGCTAGGCGGTGTGTCTAGAAGCAGAAGTTACAGCGGATGAAGTAAAGGAACGGATAGCTAAAGACTGGTAGGAAAGACAAGAGTCCAAGAGGACGGGAGAAATGGGTCTCCATCTTAGCCGTCCCCCCACGCCTCCTCATTTCCACGGATTATATTCCTACAAGGCAAGAGGGAGCTGAATAAAAAAGGAATTTCCTACGCGTTGCCTTTCGAACGATGACGTGTTCTAGGTAATTCCGTTTCTGAAGTCCGTCGCGTGAGATTAAGGCAGTCGCGGGTAATTTATCGCCGATAAATTTTCCTAATAAACGAGTGGGTGCGCGTCATCTAGGTAGGACACGTTAAGAAGATTAAACGGCATTAGAATCCGCTTTGCGAGCCTGTGGGGTGCGTTCAACCCCCGTGCTCTCTCTAGTTCCTTTCTGAGGTCCTCGAATTGCAGCGGGCGCGGGCTACCAAAGGATTTAATCGACCAAAGGATTGGAAGGGAATGTGGGCTTTGACGTCCTGGGGGACCGGGTTCGATTCTCGGAATCGGCGCGAATGCCCCAGCGGTGAATCACTTCCGTTTCGGTGGATCTCGGTAAAGGAGGTCGCCTCCGAGCGTCTGTGACCTTTTCTTCTGCATTTCTTGAGTTAAACCGATTGCGCCGATGAAACTGTTATAATTACGTCATTTAAACTACGTGTAGTGTGATGAATTCGTTTCTGTCAATGTAATTACCTTCCGTCGATTGTAAAAATGCAGTCATGAAAGATTTTCAATGCTAATTAGTAAACTGTAACGGAAATTGTTCCAGGATGACAGTGTTTCCGTAATGACGGTGTAAAATACATTGCGCCAGTAAAGATATGGCCCGTCTTATGGGATTCAGAATGTTTGATTTATGAAGCTTCTACACATTCGGTCACAAAAAATCTGAACGTTCACAGCAACAGTTTAATCAATCTCCTCAGTCGAGCAATAAATTAATTTCCTTGAATGAAGTGAACTGTTCATTGTTGTCGCAAGAATTGCTTGTTGGAGTGATTGCCTCAATTATTGCGCGACGCCACCAACAATTGCCCCGTGTTTCGCCCCGAGTCCATTGTTGTCAATTTTACCGATGGATAAACTTATCTCGTAGCTAATGTAGACTCCAGCGAATAAATATGTATAAATTACCGCCTGTATTGTTTTGTAACCAATATTTTGTAGCATACCCCATGTTTCTGGTTTACAAACTCGCCGTTTCCGGTATCGGCACCGTTGCCGTAAATAAAGTGCTGAAAGGAGAATGTAACGTAAGCAAAACATCCGTTAATTAATGCCGCCGGCGACGGTGAAGTTTGATTCCTCTCCACATCCGAACTCGTTTCAATTTCCGTCCGAAGCGCATTCGGTTCGACTTTCGGGAATGCGAGGGCGTGAATTCGTTTCACTTCCTTTCCCAAGCCTTTCGCTTTCCTAATTGCCCAACCTTTCGGAATGGTCCATGACTCGCGTTTTACGTAGGGTTGTCATATTCTGATGGCATAAGAAACCGGCTTATCAAATTCTGCTAAAGCGGGTTGAACCGGGACGTTGCTTTAATACTTTAATCTGTTGAGAGTTAATTTCACGTGATATTAAGTCACTCTATGCGTGTGCAGCGTCACTAATTCGAGAAAATTTTAGTTTAAATGGTTGATATAATTGAAATCTCAGTAATTTAGATTTCTTCTCACGAGTGTTTCCATAAAAACGGGACCTATAGTAAGCCAAGTTATACACCTAGTCGCTGTTATTTTCAACCAACAGCTTGGGTTTAGCAACGCATCCTTCAACGTCATCTGCATAACACTCTGCAGTGATTTTAAAGCGGTTAGTAGGGGGTCTAATGCAATCAGTGCATCTGTGAGCAAATTCCAACCTAGCCAGTCTTTCTAGCTTTCCTTGTAAAAAGGTATTGCAAAAAATCTAGATACAATCAATAATGTTCATGGCTTTTAGAGTTTTTGCAATATCAGTTAACTTAACCATCAACGGTTGATTCTATTCTAGCTTTCCTCGCGAATAATTTTTCAATTCTTTCTAACTATAAGCTATCATATTTCACAAGCGTTATCCCATTCGAGATGTAGTTTTTTAGCACTCTCCTGAAGTTCTAAGAGGAAAATAATCTAAATTTATTGGCAAACAATTTAGATTGAGAAGGTCGCTCATACCGCTAAGCTTCTATAAGAAACCATCTTTGAATGGCGTATTGCCTTCCTCAAATAGTTAAACATCGACATCTCGCTAAGGGAAACTGATTTCAGAGCCTTGCCTTTTAGTTTCACTCTGAACTACTCTAGTGTACGGAATTCTTTAAATACGCGCGTATGTTTCAAGACTGGAAAGAAAGACCTCAGATTCACCACCTCTGTCATATTAAACATATTCCAGCAAGATAACGCTCCGTCCCTTTTAAATCGGAAGGAAGAGTCCTTCCAACGCCTTTCCCTCAGTTATTGGCGCGCGATTTCATATTCCAGAATCCCCTTCACGAAGCGCTCAAGCCCCCTTATTCCAAATTCCCACCGCGACGGAACTCGTCTTATTCACGGAAATCTTTCCGAAAAGAAAAATACAAGGCTGCGGATGAATATGACGGCAGAGGGCGGGTCAACCTCCCGAATCGTCGGAAAAAGAAGGCGGCGAAGGGAAAAAAAGAACGAAAACAAGATCGGACCTAAGAAATATCCCGCCAGAGAAATGTTTTCGCTCTTCCCCCATACAAGACCCCGCCCACCTCTCTCTTCACACTTCCACGGGAGATGACACAGCTTTCTCGCCTCCTTTCCCATCCCACGGGAAAAATATACCCGTGCCCTTCTTCGGGAACGTCCCTTTATTTTTCAAGATCCAGGAGGAATTCCTCCCCGGCCCCTCGGGCGACCGCAGGGGTGTCCTATGCGGGTGGGTGGTTTTTCGTTTTCCATCGGGGTTTTGAGAAGGTCCGATTTCTGGACGTGGGGCCCAGGGGGGGCGGGGCGGTCGAGACGTGTGTAGATTGGTACCCGAGGAACGAGACGGCGCTATGAATAATGTTATTCGGCTGGTCTGCATCCATGCTGCTTCAACCCACCCTCTTCGACGTCCCCTTAAGGGACAGGTGGAGACTTAGGTTGGTTTTACCCTCGCCCCATACCTGGGTCATCGGAAAAGGAGTGAAGGTTTTTGTATCTTGGGGGACGGGGTCGGTTCCACCCCCGCTGCGACCAACTTATTTTTTCCCTCGCATCTGCGCGAGTTCCTTTGTGAATCTTGGCTCTCTTTTAAGCCATCTTCTGCTTCACCAGAGGCGCATACCTGGAGGACACAAAAGACGGTGTCCCGCAGGTTTTACGGCCGAGTGCTTGCCATTGCGGAGGGGTCCTGCGAAGGACTTTCATCTCCCTGCTTTTCCTGCACTCAGTGTGTGCCCCTCTTGGAAAATTTCCCGCTGTTATTCCTTTAGCATTGTCCTCCGGTAAGGTTTTTGTCTCATTTTCCCGAAAGCGGAGGTCTATCCGCTCTATATGGGGGTGCGTTTGTATTTTTCCGAGTGTGGGTTGATCCGTTTCGTGCGAAAATACCTGTGCCTGCTTATGCAAGTGGTTTTTCGCATTTTGCTATCTCGTTGCCTTGGTGAGGGATTAACGCCTCCGCAATGTCCCACGAGGCCATTAAAGTCTTCATAAGGAGAGGTGCACAAGCATAAGGGGATAGTTGAGAGGTCTATAACATCGCACTGTCCCTGAGGTTTATTCCCTCTTCCGATTAAGACCTCTTGTCGCTTTTCAGTTCTCAGGAAAATGTCTTCCTTCAATCTGGGAATTTGTTTCGCTAAGAATTCGAATGTGTTTAGACAGTAGTTCCTATAAGCTGTCCCATTCCGGTGCAAATTTAAATGTCAACGACCCCCGTCAAGTTGTCGATGGCAATTTATATGCTTTAGGTTTTTTTTTCAGCAAGTTGTAAAAGTTTGTCTTCATTGGACAACTAGTGAAAGAAAAGACAATTTTGAAAACAGCTATTAATGAACTATAGCTTCAAAAATACTCTTTAAGTCGTTAGTCTAAACTAATCAGATTTGTCCACTTTGAAAATCTATGAACATCATGGCCTTTATAGCTAATGAATGTATGACATGCTTCGGTTGATTCCCGTAATGGTATTTTCTGAAAATTACTTCGTGGAATTTAATTAGAAACGAGTATTCTGCTACCCCAAACGTATGGTTTTCGACGTTCATTCTCCGAGAGGCTCTTTCGGGAAAGCCGCGCTTCACCTTATCGAAGCCAAGTTCTACTTTTGTAGTAGGGCTTTAGATCACGACTCCATTCCACCGTCCGTCGCGGACATTCAGCACTTTTTCAACATCCGATTTTTCATCCCCAGAAGCCCGACCTATCCAAAAGGTAGTCTTTCGAAGCCGTTACGGCCTTCCCTGGATACGAACTCGTTATCTCCCATTTCTGGTCCACACGGTGAGGGCGCCGTCACTCGTTCGCGAAATATATATATCGGAAGAAAATCCCCGAGGTTTTTATTAGCCCTGGACGTTCTCCCAGCTCGCAGATCTAATTTCGTCGATAGCGCCCGAGGCGATAAATCATGATAGAATTGGCTCGCGCGGGATCGACTTCTGCAAACGACCTTTAAACCCCCCTCCTGCAGACTGTGCCATCCGCGATACTGAATGGGATTGACGCCGAGGTAACCCTTTTATCTCCCGCAAACGCACGGAAAAA
Organism: Ladona fulva; assembly: GCA_000376725.2. Taxonomy (NCBI): domain Eukaryota; kingdom Metazoa; phylum Arthropoda; class Insecta; order Odonata; family Libellulidae; genus Ladona; species Ladona fulva. Next base: position 294,420 of record KZ308673.1, on the reverse strand, counting down.
TCTCTCCCGACCAATCTAACCGCCGGAGCGCCACGCGATCGTCTTCTGTTCAATCTCCCATAATCCCCTAAAAAGGCGCGCAGTGGAGGCGTCGCGATTGTTAGCCCTTCCGCCGTTCTTTTTGCTCCTCTCGAGCCTTCCATTGCCTTCCATTTTGTTTTATCACCAATTGCCTCTGAGAGGGAAAAATCGAGAAGCGGGTGCCGCGAATCTCTGCTCATGATCTCGTGTGAAGCGCCGTCCAATTAGACGTAATTTCCCCTCTTGTTCCGTCTCCCCTTCGGAGTCCCACCTCCGCACTCCTTTCCATCGCTTCTTATTCTTCTGGGGCGACGGACGGTGAAGAATAGTTGGAATCGCTGTTAACATCGCGTGGGAGAGTTTTCGTGGAAGTCGTGGGTGAGGTGAGGAGAGGAAGTCTCGAGGAAAACACCGGAAATGTGCAATAGATGCGTCAGGGTCTGAAGAATAGGGCGTCTTGTGCATAGGACTTCGTGGGTAAGGTGGTAACGAGGGAAAGATAAGTTTGCGTCAGTTTGTCCATTCGCACGAAAAGGTGCAGTCGCAGGTGCAAGGCTTATTAAGGTTATTGGGCCGGTGGTTTTTGCTGCTCTAAAATCTTTTGCGATGGGTACAGGTGGGAAGATTTGAAGTCAGGACTGTGTTGGCTGTAGTGGGGGTGAGATTGATTAATGTTATGGGTCCATTAATCAGAAATTGCTTTAAGAAATTAAAAATATACTGTCCACAAAATATGGAATGTGTGGTGTTTTCTGGACAGTATATATTTTGATTTCTTAGTGCAATTTTAGAATGAAGTTCCGCCGCATTTCTTTTGAGACTAATTGTATTCCATTAATCAGATCTCGACTTCTGTATTTCAGAAATTTAGATCGACTGTAAAAATTTGAAATTTTCTCAGCCATAGAGAAACCATAGAGAAACGCTTTTCTGTAAATGTAACATACCTGGCTCCATCACGTGCCTGAATTATCTCAGAGAAACTATCCATTACATCGCATGCTCCTAAAATATGATCCCGCATTTGACAGAGTAATCCCATCAGAGTACGTAACGCTGGATTCCTCCGAGATTTCCTTTGATCTTTGATGCCTCTTTGCATAATTCGCAGTCGCTATCTATACACCAAGTAGACAATTAACGGATCATTCTAGTACATCGCCAGTGTATCTGATGAGGAAAAGGGTGATATCTCGTCTTTACCCGGCTCATCCCGCTTTATATATTATTTATTCCTCTTTTAATGGGCTAAAACCTGGAAATGATATTATACTGCTCTTATCCCCATTATAATAATCTGGTTCTCAGGTGGGAAGACTCACTCACTCGAGTGTGACGGGAGTATTGTGTTGAAATGACTCATACTGTGTGTGAGAGAGAGTTCGTGGGAGAAAAGAATTTGAAGTAAAAATCTGGAAAATACATTAAAAGCATCCTTACCCGTGACGTCATAGAAGTGAAGGCTGCTATATAGGGAAAATAGGAAGATGTAAAATATAAAATAAAAAGTTTCAAACTATAATAACGTCTTTAATGGGCGAATTACTATTTAATTGACCCACTCCTGCAATGAAATCTTTGTCGATGTACACGGAGAACTATGCAGGATTCGAATCCACGACCTCCGTGTTGCTAGGCTACAACGCTGACTCAATATGTAGCTGTCTCTATTGCCGTGTCAATAATGACTATCAGAAGGCAGGAATAGCAGGAAAATTAGAATCATAAAATTACATTTTAAACAATAAGAACGTACTTTTTGGGCGAATTGCTGTTTAATTAAACCACTTTTGCAATTAATCCTTGCATGCCAAGCCTATGACCTCCGTGTTGCTAGGCTACCACGCCAACCCTTTACATCACAGAAACTGTTGCCGCAATCACAATAATGATTTACAGCGGGCTAACCACGTTTATTTGGACCGAACATTCACCTGTAACAAGCGATATCGTAGCAGTTGCGCTAGATTAACTGCGTAAGAAATTCAAAAAATGCCTCTCTCAATGTGCCATTCTTCGAAATACCCTCTCCAGGAATGCAAGTTGATGAAGCGATTCACGCGGAACGGAGGAAACCAGCCCAGAAATATGTCTCAGATGCTGCTGAAGTAGCTGTGAATCAATTCGAATCGGTAACACACCATTAAGTGCTTCAGTCTTCGAACGCGTCACCGTTTCGGTAACCATTTTTCCGTCCTCCGTTATTCGTTCGGGCACAACACAATCAGTCATTTGTACACAGGTGCATAAATTTAAGCATAAAAGACTCCCGTATGGGCCCGGATTTTTTTCTTTTTTGAATAACGAGTTGGGAAGTCGGAATGAGATGGGCATTGTGGCGGAGAAGGATATATAAATGTGTATATTTTTTGAAGAAAGGGGTCGGAGAACAGATGGGGGTTTAAGAAAGGGTGCATGTTGGGAGGAGGAGCAGCACACGCCTCCTCCAGGTCCTTTTCCCTAACCGCGCCACCCTTCCATTCCCCTGCTCCTTTTCCAGCCCGCATTCGAAGAGAAACCCAACCCACCTGCGGTTTCCACCCCCAACGCCGCACCCCTTTTTGCGTTGTGGGGTCATCCCGCGGTGAGCATCCCAACCCCATTCCCATTTCGCCCCCATAGTCCTCGCCGTGTCTGTTTCCAGGATACAACGCCCAATTCTCTCCTCCCTTTCAACTCTATCTTCCACCTCCCTTTAGTTTTACTTGGGAGGTTTCAATTTGTCGCCATATGCATGGGCGCCATTTTCGATCCAGTGGACGGACGACATTTGGAAATTAAATGGCGCGGTTGGGAGTTGTGACGCTTGGTGACGTTGTGTATTTTTTTTTCTTGGTAAGGGTTACGTGTCGTATACAGGATATCAATGAAGGCCGTTCCTATTATTTGATAATTTTAATAGAATTGAAGGGCTGAGTTGATTGTAGTTGAATATAACTCCAAAAAACATCAGAAATCTACATCTACATTAGTACCCTGCAAGCCGCCTTTCGGCGTGTGGCAGGGGGAATGTCCATCAACGACGACTATTTTTGATTGTTTTTGAATTCTTGGAATAGTTGTTGTTGTTGGGCATTGTTGATAGATGTCTATCAACAACCACCATTGTTGATGATTTTGGAGTTCTTGGAATGGTCGTTGTTGATGGATATTGTTGATGGTTTTTGGAGATTTTCAACGACAAATATTTTTAATATTTAATATATCTAATTTTAAAGATTTAAAGGAAGATCGCTAGAAAAGCAACAAATATTCATATAACCCAAGAAACGTTTAACTGCATGTAGGCACAGAAAATATGAGTCTGCTACAGATCTTAGATGTTTGATTTAATCAAAATTAAACAAAAGCATTCAGGCTGAGACAAACATAAGTTAGCATTATATATTCGAAAATCAGACAATCAAACCGATAGATTTTTTTCTGAATAGATCGGTATTAATCGTTATTCTTTCGCTAATATCTATTTTTATGAAACTCATCAACAGATTTTTTTTACCCGCCATAGATCAATCAGTTCAATAAAATCTTGTCTATGATTCTATCTTGTGTAATATTCTAATGGAAAATGCGTTGGAATTGCTCGCTATTACGTCTTGTTTGCTATAGTTACGCTAACTGCTTACTCCAACAGCACTTGGCAACGCTAATCATTTGCCCATACACCACCATGTGTTTCAGGCTATCACCCCGCGGAACTTAATGAACCAAAATGGGACGTTTGAAAAGAAGGAGACGAAAATACTTTCAAAGTTCCAAAGGAATGTGTCGAGGGTCCTTTCAGGTTTCATTACCTCCGGACATTTGGAAGAGTCTCAAATATTACTCGCCGTAAAAGGCACTTTCGGTATCGGTCGGCAAAAGACGGATTCGCGTACGAGACTGTGTAAACGGAGGCTCTTATTTCGCCAATGAAGGCGGTGCTCTTTCAGGCTCGAGCTCCGCGGCTTTGTTTTTGATCTTAATGACTAGCAGATGCGTCTCTGGTAGCGTTTGCCCTAACAACGGGAGAGCGTCGAGCCGCGTGTAAAGCGATTTGTCTGTTTTTTCTTACTCCGATGTGACGACGGGGATTTTCGGGAGCGAGCCTTAAATCATGTCATCTCCCGTATCTATGGCGAAGTTGTTCGGTTTCCATGGAGTTGAGTCGGATTTCTACGTTGCCTAGTGATCTTTGGGAAACATATGCCGTCGGACACGTGCTCGACGTTTGGATTTGCTAAGGCTTTAGCCCCGGTGTGGATTCTTATGCGGCGCTTGAAAGAGAGAAATGTTGAATGGATGGAGATGCGGGGATTTGCCAAGAATACTCGATTGTATTAATGTATTTGATTTAATAATTCTGGGATTCTTCATTCGTGTTTTCATTTTCATACTCATTCCTCGAATCTATCGATGGATATACCTCTATTATCATGTTCGGAAGATTACGTTAGTCCTGATGACCATTGGGGTACTTAAGGGGAAGCGCAAATGTTCCCTTTAATAAACGCCAAAGAGAAGGCTTTGGGTCTTTCCGTTTTATTGCATAGTCACAGTTACTATCGCACGTTAGAAAATACCGCAATCTTCCTCTTGAAATTGTTGGTCAATTGCACCTTTTGGTATCATTAACAGATCACAAAATTATTTTTAGGTTTAAATAAACATGAATGATTTATTTCAGAAGTAGCTTTTCACGTAATGGTGGGGTGACACAACGAACGTCGTCAAATAATGTTGTTATGGCAACCAAGTGATTTTTTTACTCCCATCTATAACCAAGTTTTTGAATTTGAATTAATGGTTGCTAGGCGACAGTTTATGATTTTCGCCACGAAAAAATTTCCGTTCTGATTGTATTGTTTTTGGTTTAAACTTAATTTATATCGATTTTAGAATACATATTTTTTTTAATTTCCTTGCAAAAGTAGTTGATTAGAGGTAGAAGATTGGCACAAAAATGGCTAAGATACCTTATTTATAGCCTAAAAACAGATTTTGTTGTGGCCTTTGTATCCAACAATAAGTAGCGCGTGTTTTGTTTAATCGCACTACTCCATTATTTTCCCCACGTGTATCTGATAGTAAAGGGTTTCCTATTTTATCCGCGTTGCGGTAAACTGGGACGTGTTCCTAAGCGACACACTTGAGAACACAACCGGGAGGGGAGTTAATGTATTTATTTAACCAATGCCGAGGGAAAAAAGGCATCTCGTTAACGAAGATGGATTCACGTAAAATAATTCACGGGGCAGTGACGAGCTTCCCCTATTCCTTCCGCTTAATTTTTATGACCGTTGGAGGACTGTTATCCCTCGCGGGGCTCGTTCCTCTTTTTTTTCACTTTTCTCTGACCTCGACCAAGATGGAGTTTTTCTCCCCACGTACGAGTTGCACAGAGCCGATCTCCAAGTTCCGAAGAGAGTCTAAAAACCCCATTTTTTTCATCCGCTAAGTTTTTTAAGCACTCCCACATCATTAATGCACCACCTTTATCGCACATCTTCGTTTAAAGAGAGCGATCGGGTCCAACTTTCTTTCGCTAAAACCTGCTTGTTAATTCGCTAACGGAGTGCAAAATGAAACTTTCGGACGAGGAACATTGCACCAGTTGTCCCGTCTTCACGCTGCAATATTGATAAGGACGATAGAAGTGGGTGCTTTGAAATTTTAAGGGGTACCGGAGAATCATTTCCCTAGTCGATGGTTTACATTCTTTATATGGTTGTTGGTTTCAAGTGGCGTGATAAATGCTGACGTTTCTAAAATCATTTTAGATGAATTGTAATTAATGTTAGAAATTATTCGGAATGTAATGATTGGTGGCTGTTATTTTTAGACGTAATGTTGGGATTTTTCGATGTCATTTGTATTGTAATGTAATTGTTGTTGTTATTGTGGACGAAATTAAAGGATTGTTGGATGCTGTTTACAATGTGATGATTGTTGATAATTATTGTGGACGAAATGTAAGGAATACTGAATGTAGTTTGTAATGTAGTGATTGTTGTTCTGGGCGGGCTGTAGCGACTGATGTATTGTTGCAGATCTATATGGGATTGTATTATCGTTGCCACCGGACCATTATCCAATTGTAACGCGTGTATATAATAATAATAGTTCTTTACCCTTGGTTTGTTTATTCCTGCGCGCCGATAGGGTTCTGGTAATGGAAATCTTTAGCGATAATGAAAATTTTCTCGACTGTCTTCAAGACGCGATGATAATGAATACCTTAGGAATATTAACGTGACGTGTGGATTTGTATACAAGGGTACATTTGACCGAATTCAGAAAGAAAGCTTTTTTTAACTGCTCTTTATTTTGTTTTAATAATTGAGATGCAATCTCGCCTCGTTCGCTGTGTGATTACGTGCGCTTTTCCAGGAAAATGTCCAAGCGAAACCTGCTCAAGGCGTTAATTTCCATGCATTCCTTCATTCATAAACAGGCCTTGAGAGACTGAAAGTTGGCAAGATTTTTGCAAATAAGATTTAAAGCATCACGCGCTGCACCACGAGACCTACAAGGCTACGTAAAATCTCTCGCCGACACTTACTGCTTGAACTCGTTACGTTTTTATTTTATCCTGACACCTGGAGAACCTCCCTCATTATAAACCTTATCCATTCTTTCGTGTCGAACCACAATACTTATGTTTTCTCTTTGTTTTCACAGTTTACTTGACGACGTCGGCGATGGCAACGGAGGAAGCCAAAGACACTCGCGAGGGAGAAGACGTAACCCTTGAGTGCCGATTCCGCCCGCAGATTGCAGCGCAGACGGTGTTAACCTTCTTCTGGCTTCGAATCAACCGGCGCAACCATGACAATGTGGCAATACAGCAAACTCCACTCAACAGCAACTACAAGTGAGTGAATCAGTTGTTCCCATTCTCCCAACTTCCGATGAGTTATTATAGCCTCTTCCGCCCGACCACGTGGTCTTCTTTTAACGAAACAAGATGGCTTCCTCCTTAAACTCGAATGAGGCAAATGACTCCCCTGATACTCAACCAGCGTGACGTTGAGAACTTTTTTCGGGAACTATTATGTGTAGAAAAAATCGAGACGGGCAGGTGTCATAGGGGGGCCTCGAAGGTCATGTTCTCTCTCTAGTTGGCTCTTAAGACTTTTTTTGTCGCTCAATCTTCGTGCAACAGAAATTGCTTCGATAAGCTGTAGATACGGAGGGCCTCCCTACCTTCCAGGGTTGTAATTTTGATGATCTAGATAATGGATCGGTCTGAATATTTTCCTCCCGAACTGACTGACCCTGAATTGGCCCGTCTAATGCCCAACAATGATGTGAAACTGTTGGACGTAATTTTTTTCGTGGCTTTTGGGAAAGTCTGTAATTTCCTTGTAATTGTTTTGTCGGCTATTAAATGTGTCCCACGAATTTGGGTACAAGGGTCTTAGGAAATCGCCTTCTCTTGTATTTCTTTGTGACAGGTGTGCTTAGTTTTCAGGTTAAAATTGCATTTTAAACAAGCATCTGCTGTAAGATTTTGTTATAGCAGTCGCCAACGCGAAAAATCGTCTATCGCAACCAGGTGCAAGCCCAGGGGGGTGGCTGACGGTTTTTAGCTCCCCCACCCCCACCCCATAATTTTAACAAATATTTCATTTGGAACCAAATTCTCGAGTCTCGTTAAAAATATTTGTTCGCTTAAAATATATCCTTATTGGCATTTCTTATGATGAGATTCAATATAGCATTGTAAATTGGAAGGAGTTCAACAGATTATTGGCAACAATCCTTTAGTTCAGCCCCCATTCAGTGAACATTCTGGGTGCGCCCATGATTGCAACAATCATGGTTTTGACACCCGGCAACAGTCATATTCGCCCTAATTTATAATAATGGAAGCGTGTTACACTGTAGTGTGTCAATATTAACTTTTTCTAACTGTCTTGAAGAATCGACAGACAATTTCTTAAACAATAAACAGAATTAAAACTCAGCGAATGCAACAATCATGGTTTTGCCACACAGCAACAATCAAATTCATCCTAATTCTTGATAATGGAAGCGTGTTATATTATTACTGTGTCAATATTAAGCCTTTTCCAACAAAGTCTTAAAGATTTAACAGTCATTTCCTCAAACAATCAACAGGATTGCAACAATAGTGGTTTTGACACCCGGCAACAATCGAATTCGTCTTAATAATGGAAGGTTGTTATGCTATTAGCTGGTTAATATAAAGCCTTCCCGGATGTTGATTCTGATTTACATTTAAACCCCGCAAGCGTGGCGCGTGGCAGGGGATGTAAAAACACCGATAATCCGATCAAACCCTAACTGCCATTAGCTTCTCTAATACTACGAGGGCATTTAAACTCACTCTTGCATTATTTTTATAGGTTGGACTTCAGGCCAGAGATTGGTCGGTACGATTTGCTGATCTCCAATGCAAGCTACGAGCGTGACAACGGCCGCTTCGAATGCCGCGTGAAAGCCGCCGGCAGTGGCACCGACATCCATTCCCAGGCCTTCCGCTTGACCGTTCTCACCAGGCCTTCTCCACCAAGAGCCTCACCCGCTGCACCCATAGCCACCGAAGGAAAGCCCATCTCCCTCACTTGCTCCAGCACCGGGGGAAGCCCGGATCCAGAGATAAGGTAACCTAGACTAAACTTCGAAACGTGTCCAAGTATCGAAAGGAGCTATTAGTCTCGCGGAAACTTGACGCCGAGGCGTACAAATATCTTTTCTGTTCTCTGTAAACATTCCGCCTTCTGCCTTGCCACTTCCGGGGAGAAATAAGAATTTTCCTCGAAGGTCCCATCAGTCAATTTTTTTCCACAAGTTTGCGAATCGATTTGCATCTCAGGTGGAAGAAAGCACTTTTGGGAGTCAAAGGAAATATTCATCGACGCTTTCAGAAGGGGGAAGTAAGGAAAACCACTTTGCTTGAATTTTGCATCGGATTTTCATGAAAATTTAAGATTTCCTTATCCTTGTTTCGCGCTCTAAAGAACGGCTATTTTTTCACGCCATGAATTCTTTAGCTTCTATGGGAGATATTGTAAGAGGTAAAGAGAATTAAATTTCGGTCGGTTGATGTTAAATTTCATTCCCATTAAATTTAAATGAAATTTAAATTTAATGGGAATGAAGAACTCTTTAATTCATTTTAGTAATTTTAATCAATATATCGTCAATTAGCTCTTCAAGAATGAAGTAAATAATGCTTGATAAGTTTTAATTTTTATTCGATTTTTAAGAATTATATATTTGTTTGCTGTAACATTATTTTGGATTGTTGTCTTGGAGGTATCATTATTGCATGTGGTATTTTACTTAGTAATTGCCAACAATGCAATGACAATACTTCATCAACAAATTCAGTAACGATACTTCATATTGTTTCTGAATTTTCGAAAAATCGCTAAGAGAGAGAAAGTTAGTTAGGTACTTAAAAAAACGCATTTATGTTCACTTTTGTTTTCAAATAATAAATTTAAACCTTTTTTTTCTTTCTCTTATACGATTTTTCGGACGTTTCATAGATGTTTCGGCTCATTGAAAGTATTGCTATGGTAACTAACCAGTTCGGCAGAGTGGAAATAATCGAAAATCGAACGAAAGAATTCTGCGACGTTAATAAATCAATGCATCGATGTCAATAAATTGGAAGTTTTGATATTCCGGGATCACGGGCAGCAAATTTTGTTTGCTTTTCTCCGTCGAGACGGAATGACCGTTAAATCCCTCATCGTATCTCATTGAAATGTTGATAAAAAATATTGATTCATAGGGACTGGGCGAGAGGCGTGTTATTCCTCGGCACAGTTGATTAGCATACAATAGAGGAACGTTTATTTCGGGGTGCGGAGTTATTTCGAACCAGCCCGCCTCCGATGAAACGCTTTTCGCAGTTTCGCCAACGTGTCCTTCATCTCTATTTGTGCAGGTGGTACAAGGAGGGAGTCGCGCAGCCTCTCGACGCCGTCGTGAAAGCAGGCGGCTCTCGAGATGCTCCTACCACTGCCGTCCTCTCGCTGACTCCGCAGAAGAGCGACGATGGCGCCGTCTACCGCTGCATGGTTTGGAACCGGGCTATGGGAGAGGGGGAGAAGATGGAAGCCACTGTCACACTCAACGTCAACTGTGAGTATCCCCGTGATGTTCTCCAGATAGCAGAGTTTTCTTGTCACTTGAGCGAGCTCGAAGAAAGTCGTTTCCTTGTATCTATAAGCGGACGAAGCTTACAATTAGAGTAGCAGCTTGATGTGTTGAACTTTCGATCCCCAGCTCAGCACCGAAAGAAATTGATTTTCCGGATACGCGGAAACGTTATGTGCGAAAAATGTCTTTTTCTTCATTGACCTGCACTCACAATTGGGAATAAGATCTGCGTGATCAGTCGTGTCTTTGTAGAAAATATATTATCAAATGAATAAGGAAAATCTATAATCAAATGAATAAAGAAATTCTATAAACAAATGAATAAAGAAATTCTATAAACAAATGAATAAAGAAAATCGGTAATCAAATGAATAATCTCGTGTAAGATATAATCCCCAAGAAATTCTCATTTCTTAGAAAAATATATTGAAATGCGTTGCCATGGTATTTGTAAAAATGCGCATTTATATTGTTGCGCTGTTTAGAAAAACATGTCCCCGTATTGTTGTATCGTTTATAGAAACATAAATATAATTAATCCTGCCCATACTGATACACACACATTAAATTATTCGTTTGGCATATTTTTAATGGTGAGATTGTGGTACGATTTCATTTGTTTATAATAAACGTGTTTATAATCTTAGTTTTAAAAAAGTATTTACTCCATCAAATTAAATCAAATATCATCAAATTAATGCATGCTACCCTAGACCGCCCACGGCATAAGTTCCTGAAATGTATACTCTATTAATTAGTTTTGTTTGCAAGAATTTTATGATGGTGCTAGATCGTCAACGTTATCCTCTATCGAAACATAGCTTGGCACTAAAAAGACAACAATAATATAGGTAGCTCGAACGATTAGGGTTTACACCCCCTGCCAAACGTCGAAAGGCGGTGTGCAGGGTATTCATGTAGATGTAGAAATAGCGTCTTTTCCTTTACTTCATTGTTCATAATTAGGATAATAAGTTCATATAAGTAATGGGAGACAAATAAGTTTCAAACTCGCCCTTATAAAAAGATTTATTATTATTATTTTTGTTGTTATCGTTGTTATTAATACGTAGAAAAAGTGGAATATTATGAAAATTAACTTTTAGAATGAGTTTTCCTCATCTCCATGGGTCTTTAAGTAAGATTTAACAAAATTTTCCAATTCTGGTAGATATAGCGTGAGAAATTTCATCTGCTTAATGTCCCCAACAGGACTCATGAAAGTAAAGCCAGAATAAACATAGAGTGAGCTGATACTTAGCAATGCCTCGACAGTTAGGATGTTTGATGCCTTTAGAGTCCACCTCTCTCCGAAACTCTCTTAAACGCTGGCTTACTTCTGAAGAGATAGAGAGCTTAAAATTCAGGAAGGAGCTCGTAAAAGGCGACCCTGCCCTAAACTGCAGATTGAAAATTCATCTGGACCGTAAAAAGTGTGGCGTTCGGAGAAAAAATATCCGTTATTTTCCAGTCGAATGAGTGCTTTTCGATCGGAAAAAAAATGGATTGTATTTAAGGATCGATTGCTCTAACGGAAGCTATTAATTGTGTATGATTCTCTTACTTTTCTTTGGATGAAAATAGATTGAGGCTTTGTCTCTAAAATCGACGATTAGCTCCGAATAATAGAAGTTGATGTTAGTAAGTTTTTTTCTTATTTTATGATATAACTTATTCTCCGAGCACTTTCTTAAAAATTCAGTGATGATATTAGCTCATTCATATTAGTACATAGTTTAATAAGAACCCTTCAACCTTCTATTTAGTGTAGGAAAACGTTTCTGTTCAAAATTAAAGGAAATTTTTTCACAGGAATAAATTCTGGTGGATTTCAATTTTCTTACATGCGTTACATACCCAATTTATCGGTTTCAAAAGTTTCAAAAAAGATGATGAATTTAGTATCACGTAGAAAACCACTTGTTTACTTTGGCAACGATGCCAAAGACTCCTTTCGTAACCATGGCACAATTTTTCTATTTATTAAATAGGATTGAATATCTATTAAATAGGATTGAAAACTCGCCAATTACATTGAATCCTAACAATAATAGCTATACCAAAACATAACACTTAACAGTACTAAAACAATACCAGTAATAATAACAATACTTAAAAGATTACTAAAATTAAAGAAGTTGCGTAACATCTTTGATTTTATGATTGGTCTGCGTCTTTCAGTATAATTCTTAACGTGGGAAGCCATAAGATGAAAACTGCCTCGAAAATCAATTTTATAACGCAGAAAAATATATAGTATTTCGATATTATGTGCGATGAAACCCGGTGTTTATAAAGAGAAAATTGAAATCGCTCAACTTTACCGCCGCAGTATCCGTCAAAAAGCAGCCCTCTTGCATCTATTGTCGCATTCAAATAATACTTGTGCTCCAAAATCTTTCAAATAAATATCGGCTGAGAGGAGACATTTTTCGTTATTTGGTCGCGAGTTTGCTGCAGTTTATAAATAGAATTTTCGAATAAAACATCAATAGTCTGTACTCCTGTGCGCCTAAAGCATTTCATGCCACAGTCATTTTTGGAAACGGATTGGAAGCAAGCTTTGTTACTTTTTCGCCGTAAGGAACGTGTATCTCTCTTCAGACTTTTGTTAGTTTAGGCATAGACTATGCGATTTAGGTCGTCTTTCTGTTAAAAATTTATTTCCTTGTTTCTTATTTGATGGAAATAATTTCCCAACTTGTATCTAGCGAATCCCTGTTTTGAGGAAGAAACAGAAATATTACCTATATCCTCTTATCACCGTTAGATATTCTCGTATTTTAGCCATTTTTTAACCTACTGAGAGTTTACGGGGTTAAATTTCGCATTTCTTTCTTATTAATTCCTCGTTTTACCGCCATGGCAACGAACGTAAATAACGGTAACGAATCGTTATTATCGGTAGAAAGTGATATCGACGAGACCTGGATGGAAAGCGTAACGGGTGTTATGCGTTATGAAAATATTTCTGTACACAGCAAATCATGACGGAAGAATACATCAGTCTGCATGGAAATTGATACAAAAAATTTAGGAACAACAATTCCGGCAAACAAAATTATTGAAATCCGTGTTCCATGAACTAGATCGATCCTGGCAAAATTAAAAGTAAACGACTGTCAAATTATAATTTGCTGGAATGAAATAAACAACCCTTGTTGTAAATTTTACGTAGCTAATTCTTACATTGTTACGTTTTCACGGCGCGCGCAGAACTTTCACGTTTATTTTTCCGTGTTCCACGAAATGAGGGCAAAAACTAGGCACCGAATTTTCGTTCAGCTGACCTTTTCCCTCCCTCAAGATTAGCGAGAGAGAGAAAAGGGATACAAAGTAGTCCGCACTCTGCTTTTCGTTCCCCAGACCGCAAAAAGGGTCCGTAAGCTCCTACTTCAGGACATCCCTTCTCGCAGGCCCACCTTCACATTTTTTTCGTCCCACTAAGAACTCTGGAGAGGTTTCGTCGCCAAACCTTTCGAGAAATTTTTTCTCCCTTTCTTCCGTAATTGCTAGTGTCTCTGAGAAAGCAGAAATGAAGATAAAGTCCAGGGTTACAGAAATTGGACCCTGCTTCCATATCCCGCCAGAAAGGACCTAATCTTTCCCGTTTTCATTTTTGCTTCACTTTCCTTTCCTCTCCACCAGATTGCCAATTTACGCCTTCCTTCCTCCTCCCGCAGTGCTAATCTGGGAGAAAAAATGATAACTGCGAAACTTCTGATCTCCTTTTGCTTTCAACCGTGACGTTACATTGTTATCATGGGAGGCGCCACCGTAGCAATTCCCTCCCGCCTAAAAGGATGCTATTAAACAATCGTCGAAGAAGCTTCATTTGTTTCGTAAACATAAACCGTAACTAATGGCGCGGTATTTTCAGAAAAAGGAAGTGTTCTCGACGCTTAAATTAAAGCCGAAAGTTCCTCATTTTGGTTGCGTTAAGGTCCATAAAAACTTCAACGTTTCGGGAGAGATTTTGATCTGATATTAATTCCGTTTTGGATGTTTAACTTTAATGAATCCCGAGATGACGCATTTCGTTTCGAATTTTATTCATCTTTCGGTTTATCTCCTCATTGTTAACTCGGTTATCGTCTCCCTAAATCTTTTTTTACGCTATCCTTGTAAAAGGGCATCTCCGCTCTCCTTCGAAACGAAAAAACTTGGGTAATAACAGTTCCGAGTGGTTTAATTTTCCAATTTTCATTCCCAGTATTGTCATAATCGTAAAAAGACGGAGTTAATTCTAAAAAAACCTGCGTTTCCGACATGTATATCGTCAAAACTATAAGCGACTCCAATGATTATGGGTTATTTTAATGTGGTCTCGAGTTTAACAACACGATAAATCGATGCAGAGTTTTCAGTCTCATTCATCAAGTCTTATGATCGGTACAATAATGGAAGATGAGTCTTGAGAAATATCGTTTAGCTCATATGCTGACAATTATGTTCTAGACTCTGTAACCCACTTTGATATTCGGATACTAACTTTACTTATCTTGTACTTAATATTGAATTAATATTACTTAACTATTTTTTTAGGTAAGTCTGATCACCTTTCTCTTACCTGGGTCTCTCATGTATAATTTTTAACATTTCAGACTTCCCAAGGGTTGAAGTTGGACCTGAAAATCCTCTTCGAGTTGAAGTCGATGGAACAGCTGTTCTTCAATGTTCCGTCGATGCCAAACCTCCTGCAAATGGAATACGTTGGTCACGTAATGGCAGATACGTCTCCTCATCTCCAAACCATACCCTCCGCAGAGTCTCCCTAACCGAAGCTGGGGCTTACACCTGCTCAGCAGACAATGGACTTGGACGCCCTGGTGAAGCCACTCTTGCCCTTGATGTCCTTCATGGCCCCACCGTTACAGTAGAGCAATCTAGAGAGGCAGAAGAAGGAGAATCAGTGACCGCAAGATGTGAAGTTTCTGCAAATCCTCCTCCAGTGGCTGTCGAATGGTTCCGAGAGGGAAGCCCAGAATTCAGGCAATCTGGATCGACCCTGAGGTTGATAAGGGTCTCTGCTCTTGAAGCTGGACGCTATGTCTGCAGGGCAACCAATGCTCTGTCTCCTGGTGCCAGCGGAAGGCGCACTGGCAATGCTACCTTGACCCTGAGGGTGAGACACCGACCTGGTAAGGCAAGGATCACTCCAGACCGACCTGTAGCTGTGGAAGGTGGTGGAGTCACTCTCTCCT
The DNA here is from genome assembly GCA_000376725.2 of Ladona fulva. Taxonomy (NCBI): domain Eukaryota; kingdom Metazoa; phylum Arthropoda; class Insecta; order Odonata; family Libellulidae; genus Ladona; species Ladona fulva. The sequence goes on along the minus strand of KZ308673.1, from coordinate 279,076 downwards.
GCTCTGCAAACCCCCCTGGTTGGCCTGCACCTCAGTTTAGATGGTGGAGGGATGGCTCCGAAACTGCTGTAGCCACTGGTGCCCAATACTCCATCACAGCTGCACATCTGACCAATGAAGGAACTTATCATTGCCAGCCATCCAACGATGTGGGACTTGGAAGCACTGCCTCTGTATTGTTGAGGGTCCACCAAGCACCAAGGTTCATCACCAAGCTGCAGCCTCATGTTACCAAGAGGTAAGTGATTATTTACTTTCTAGAAGTGAAATATCGAAGCAGCATGCAAAAATAATTTTCTTCTGGAATTATTCTTATCATTGGTTGTTTCCAGTTTATCATTAAAGTTCAAATATCATATATACATTTCATTTAAAATAAATACCTTTTTTCCATCCTAGGGCTGGAGATAATAATCTAAGTGTCACATGCACTGCACAAGGCAAGCCACGCCCAATGATCCGTTGGATGAAGGATGGGGAAGAGATTGCTGTTGCTGGATCTGCTCTTGGAGAAGGAATAGAGAGCGAGATGGGAGCTGTAGAACTGTACAAAACCACATCAGAAGAATCTGAGGGTCGAGCTGGAATCGTTACTGTCCAAAGCACACTTTACTTCACTGGGCCAGGACGTCCTCAAGGTGACAGGCTGCTGCCTTCAGACAGGGGTCGATATTCCTGTGTGTTTGAGAATGAAGTTAAGCGGGCCGAATCAATCATGCAACTGAGAATTGAACGTAAGTTGAAATAAAATTGGCAGTGGGATGAATTTATATTCTTTAAATATATTTAATGTAGGCTTAAATCAAATTTTAGATGCTATTTTAGCAGGAATGAGTAGGACCCAATTAAATGGTGATTTTTTTCTTTTTATTTAGACCCTCCCATTGCTCTTCATCAGTACAACAAGGTAGCCTATGACATTCGTGAGGCTGGATACATTGTTTGTGAAGTTCAGGCTTATCCTAAACCAGAATTTGAATGGAGCTTTGCTGGTGTCACTCTGGATCCTAAATCTAGTGGCCATTACTCAGTCAACACAACTGCTCTTCCTGGCGACATCCACCGCAGTGTCCTCCATCTTGAGGGAGTGTGGGAATCAGATTATGGAGAGTACTCATGCCGTGCAGCCAATGGAATGGGAGCTTTGAGAGCTTCTCTTCGTCTGCAACCTAAGGGACCACCAGAGAGACCAGGAGTTCCATCAGCCACTCCACTTGGACCTGGCACTGTTTCCTTGCGTTGGACACCTGGTTTTGATGGTGGCTTGCAGAACACCAAATACTTTGTTTCCTACCGGAAGATAGGGGCCAATGATGAGTCTCCTGATTGCCAACCTCAGTTTGGATACAACGGCAGATCTTATAACTCAATTGGAGCAAATGCTGTGCCAAGCAGCGATACTAGAGAAATTATTGGAGGGTGGGAAGAGTTTGACTGCCAAAGGAACAACCCATGCAATGTCACCAACTTGCAGCAGCATCACACTTATGTTTTTAAGGTAAAATATCCTATCTTGTTTGAATTTAAATCACTCAATGTAACTTTGTTGGTATAACACCATCATGAGGGTTTAATTAATGTAAATTATAATTTTTATTAATTATTTTAAAGGTTTTACAGCAAAATATATGCTGTTGCTATCACTTAAAATTAATACCCTAATAATTAGCTTTTTGGATCCATAGCATATAATTCAAGAGATAAAATATTTAAAACTCTCCAGGTACTTGCAATGACTTGTAACAAATAACATTTAACTTTTGGTTATTTTGTGTGATTTAATGATTCCAGCTGACATGTAAATGTGATTAAATTAATATTATCAAAGAGTTTAGGAGTTTACATAAACTTAATAATTCATGAAGCATGAAGATTAGGATGTCTTTACAATTAAAGCTAACTCAAATCTTATTTTAATCAAGTGTTAAAAGTCAAAACTCTCCTTTTGAGTTTTACAAATCAAGTGTTGCACTCTTAATGGATATTGTATTTATGTAAATGCTGCCTTTTACTCATTCGCAAATCTCTTCTTGGATTTCAGGTGAAAGCATATAATACCAAGGGTAGCAGCAACTACTCTGATGAAGTAACTGCAACTACTAAGGTCGATAGGTTGCCAGAACCTCAACAAGTCACTTATGATCCAAAATCTCGAGTTGTCTCCATAAATGTTGCAAGCAGCTGTCTTCAGTTTGTTGGTCTCATAGAAGCAACCGATGAGCGCACAGGAGAATGGCATCATGTTGAGACTGTCGCCATATCTGGAACCACTCGCCGTGAAGTTGCCCTACCTGACAGAGATAGTGATGACATTGTCGGTGTTGGAGCAGTGATGGTTCACACCACTCCACCAACAGCTCTAGAGCGCCACGTCAGGGTACGATTGTGCCTGCAGTCTAACCAAGACATCTGCGGAGAATACGTGGAAGCTGAAAGTATGTCATCTCATACATAATATATTTATAAACGAGTCATAAGTGTAACTGTTAGTAGATGTGCTAATTACTTGTTTCATTTCAGTTGGACCTTCTTATGTGAAGGAGGCACCAATGCTAGCTACTCCTACCATAATTGCAATCATCGTATCCTGTGTTGTGTTCGTACTCTTTGTTGGATTGCTGCTGATCTTCTGTCGCTGCAAGCGTAACCAGAAGAAGGTCAAGAAGGACTTTGAAATGGAATCATCAACGTAAGCTGAAAGCAATTTCTTTCTGTTAGTGTATAAATATGTGCTTTTGTATTATCTCCATGCTTATGTGTTTTCCTTTTATCCACAGTGTTCGACCCAACATTGTCGCGCAACAGCCTCCTCCTCCTTATTACCCTAGTGGAATGGAGAACAAAGGATTAGAGCAATCAATTGATTTGGTTGGTGACGATACATCTAAGAATCCTGTCTATAACGGAGGAAGTGGACAGAATGGATATGGTTACCATGGAAATCCACCAGCCAGCAATAACATCAATGGTGGAGAATGTAAGAATTGTTATTTTTTTTCATGTTTACTATTAGCCTTAATAATAACCCTTAGGTAATAGAATGGGTGTAGATGAATTTTTTGATTTATTCTTTCAATGCTAATGATGACATTTCTCTTATATTTTTAGGGGTTAACATGGGATACATGGACAACAGCTACTCAAACTCAAACAATGGAGGTTCAGTCAACTCTCAGGACTCCCTTTGGCAAGTCAAGAATGGTGGGGGAGGAAGCAGCATCGGAGGTGGCCCCAATGGTGACATTCAGCATGGACATCACATTCAATCTGCACAGCCTATGATTGGACAACAGCAAGGCCTTCCAATGCACCACCATCCAGAACGACCATATGCCTATGATCCCCTTGGACCACCCCCTAACCACATCAGCAATTATGGCGGTGATGACTACAGCCACTATCCACCACCACCCCCATCCTCTGCAACACCCTCCTCTGGAGCAATGCCACCAATGTCACAGGGCGAAGATTATTTGAACCAGCGCAATCGAGATTACATGGGACCGAACACTGGCGGACCGAATGATGCCTATGCACCGATTCACAAGCAGAAAAAGAGGATGGACCACTTAGGTAATTAAAAGCACCAATTTTGTATTTCTAATTGTCTCATTCATGTGCTCCTTTCCAAAGATCACTCTCATTAAGTCTACGTACATTAATCTTAATTATAAAGCTGGACCTCATTAAAGGAGAAAAGCTGCTTCTTTCAATGTAAGTTGAAATTTCAGAATTGAACTTTTCGTGTGAATGTTTTTTTTTTTTCTTTTGACTGCATTAGTTTGTCGGTGAAAAGTCTTGTGATGTGTCGTGGAATGCACCCCTTTAGTTGATTTTTGTTTGGTGAAATCACAAAATCTCAGTCACAAATTGAGCGGAATGTCGGAATGATTTAATTTAAGGAGAATCACTGTTTTCTTTATTTGCTTGTTAAATTAGAGCGACGCTTTGTTTGAGAGGGCAAGTTTTTCAATGAAATTTTTCTATGTATTCCACAGATTCCCCGTATCATGATGTGAGCGGTCTCCCTGATCCTTACTTGGACCAGGACAGTGATGAAAACAAGACCCAGCACGTGTCTCTATCCTTTGACGAAAGCTTGGAAAGTGGTTACTCCACCCCCAATTCCCGCAACAGAAGAGTCATAAGAGAAATAATTGTCTGAGTAATGCTGAATAAGGATCAATTCCTTTGATCGACCATTATGGACAAGCATGGAGAGTTGACATTTTAAAGTCCAGCACGTTTGCCCGAAGTGTATTCGTGATTGGGTGCTGGTAATGTCTCCATGTCTTGTCCGAAAATTATGAAGGGTATCAGCGCACATGTGCAGCGTGTTCGCAAGTTTGAAGACATGGTTATGATTTCGAAGCGAGCATGTCCTTCTGAGTCAGCGCTAACTGAAGCGTAGGGAGTGTCTTTTCTGTGATTTGTCAGGGAAGATGGTTGTTAAACAAAGGACCATTCTGGGCTTGCGTTTTAGCAAGCTTGATTCTTACGTGACGTAACTTCAAAAGTGATGTCGACCCCATTCCACTGATTGGGTCACTCACCACTTATGAGAGCAAACTAGGGTCTGCATTAAAATGGACCATAGATATGGTGATCATGCCAGCTTTTAAGTATTCGGAAGGTGTTTAATTACTCCAAAAATTATAGTAATATCTATGGTCTGTAATTTGATGTTTTTCTGTGCCAGAATACCTACAGCTAAGTTAAAAGAAAAGAATATCAATTAATCTAATGATACTGCCACATCATAAATTTCCTTACTCTGCGATGTTTTTCAGTGTTCATAACCTTAAAAACCACACTGATATTCCAAGTTTCCATTGTCTTTGCCAGCTTTTATCGATCTTTTCAAAAATTCCTCAGCCACAAATACTTAGTCAACCAAAATTATACTAGGTGTACTGACTAGCGTATCTGTGCTGTGGCTTAACTGTGCAAAGGCTTTGTTGTTACTAGTGAGTGTTTTAAATAGTGTACACAGTATAAAAAAGTTTGCCTCACCCAAAGATGGTGCCATGTTGCACTGTGCAATATCAATTTATGTGTGTCCTGTATATTTTATTTTGAACTTTGAAAAATGCGACCAGGAACTTGTAGAAGAGGTGTTACATCTGTCAGTCAAGGACTGGGATGACAAAGGAGAAACAAAAACAATTTGCGAAGAGGAGAAAGATAACGTTTGAGAGTTTTTATACTTTTATAGATTTAAAGAGAACGTGCTCAAAAACGAATGGTACATGGGGTGGAGACGAAGAAGAGATATCGAAGCAGAAAAAACATGTCTGCTCATCTCACGTGTTTGTGCTTCTATAATATTTTTTGTACATAATATATATTGAGTGTGATATGTTCTATGTGGGATTTTACTCGGAATGGTGAACCCTTATAAAAAGGTAATTATATGTGTGGATTTTAAATTATGCTTAAACAGAAAACAGTTCTACTGCCAGAGTGCAATTTTTTTTGCGATTGGGATGATGAGGTATTCCCACCGTCCAATACATGATTGTTGACCCTTTGTTTTTTATTTTTACTTTTTTAATCATTAAAAGAGAAGGACACTTGGAGTTTTTGTTTGCATTTTGAAAGAGGTTTTCTTTCCGAAGCAATAGTTTATCACCATCATCGATTGATCTCAAATGTTTCATTTGATTGTTTTCATTATATTAAAAAAAAAACCTAAAAACTCATTGTGTCAGAGGAGGAAAAAATAGATTAGCTTGTATGCACTGAATTTAGTGTCCATTGATAATCTCTTGAATATAATAGCCTCTCTTCTTATAGGAATATAAATATTAATATATATGTGTACTTTATCAGTGCATTCCTAAAAATCCAGCTGTACACAAACCACAATATTTCGTCATTGGTGCTGTAAGAAAGATGTCTATTGTATATCCGATTTGATTTTGTATGTAGATTGCAGCTGGGTGTCAAGGTTACTTAAACAGTTATACCAGCCTGTATTCTGACACTGTTTCAGTGTTGCCCAACAGTGTAAAAAATCGTGTCCTGGAAATATTCCAAGACCACACTTTCAGTGTAAATACGTGTTTCTGTTCTTGTAAAGTCTGTGAAAGTGTTGTAGTTCTTGGATTACCATCATGTATATTAAAGACTCCTGTCATCAACATACAATAATTGGTCTTCTTATTTGAAACTTACATCCCTCAACCCTGAACTTCTGCCAATGTAAGTATAACTTAAGCTGATAGCGCAATAATTTTGCTCTGAAAGAGAATGGATGAGTAAGATCTGAGGTCATTACAATCATTTAGGCATATATCATCAATCATAAGTAGATTGTTTCATAAAAGTATTTTCAGGACATCAAACTCAATTTTCAAAGTAAAAATGATTATACTTGCTAAGAATTCAGTTAATGATTCCCCAGAGTTAATAATGAATGTCTAAACAGTTATCAAAATATCTTACTCACCAATTATAAAGGTAGTTTAAAATGCAATATGGAACATTTATGCTGAAAGGCAGCTTGCAGGACACTCATGTAGATCTGGATCGACCTCAAGGTTGATAAGGGTCTCTGCTCTTGAGCTGAACATCTGTTATCAGAACTATTTTGAAGTGCAGAAAATGCGGTTGAAATTGACAATTCAACATGATCGGATTTGTAATCTGATGAATAAGATTCTCTTGAAAAAGGTGTTCAGATTTCAAATATAAATCTAATCATTTAACGAAAATTTGAATTCTGATACAGTATGGAAATTACAACAATTGGAAATCATTCAACACAAATGTATTATTTGAAAGAAAATTATTCAATACAAAGTAAGTAAGAAGTGTTATAAGAAATACGCTCATGCCTGTGTTATTTTGGAGCTGTATTTATTTCATGGATTCTTAACGTAGATAAATCAATCATATAATTCATTCAAAAGCATGTGCAGCTTAGGAAATGAATGTTGGTGCTGAATGAACTCGTAGGTAGTCTGACAGTAGATTCTGTTTAATCACTACCGTGGCCCCAAGTATGATATCAGTTTATTATAAGCTGTTTGAAGCCCTCGCATTGACGGATGAGTTTTGCCTAGTTGCGAGAAAATACTATGAATCTTCAGTCGATTAAATTCGGGCAACCTGGATCGATTTTAGTTCATAAACATTACTGGTAATCTTTCACCCTCAGTGAATCGGTCCTCCTTGTCACTGTGATTTAATTTACCGCGCGCGCGGCGCGAAACTTGACTCATTTGGCTGTTTTTAAAGAAAAGGCGCGGCGCGATTGCTATGCTTCGATCACGTGCGTGTGTTATGGTACAAGGTAAGTTAATTTCTATTACAAAAAAAACTTTTAAAATGTCTTCTCTAACTTGACCTTTTAAGTTTGACGTTTAATGATTCTATTTTATCATTACCGTGCCGCGTACAATGGTATCAGTTTGTTATAAGCTGTTTGAAGTCTTCGCTTTGACAGATGACTTTTACCTTATTATGAGTGATATTTGTTTGCTTTTAATGCATGAATTTCCTCTATATGACTAAATAGAAGGTACATAATGAGAAAATAACTTGTCGGAAAGCGATGAGATGTATTCATTCTTAAAGAAGGAATTATTCATTAGTATTTATTCTTCTTTAAAGAAAGTTAGAAGTTTCAAATCACATGATAATATTTGATTAGTGAAAGTAATTCGATTTGATTTTTGGAAAACCATGGGCTTCCTTTTGTTGGCAACAACCTTCCAACATCATCATGTTGCTGTTTATAAGCTGTCCTATGATTCCTTGATATCACTCATTCTCTGTAGATGTCGAAATAATTTTAGATCACCGCGGCTTACTTATGAGTCACAATATTTCATATTCATTAAATATGTTCGACAACTTCTACTGTGTATAATTACAGAACTAATTAAAATTCTACGTAATTTGGCATTATTTTTTGGGGTTATGTTAGCAATAGTATATTTAGAATTAAATAACGATCCATAAGATCTATGCTAAACTTAAATCATTGGGATACCTGTAGGAAGGCTTTTGAATACTTACAATAAGAAATATTGGCAATGGCAGCTTTGTACATATATTTTCCATCTTACTTTATATGTTAAGAAGAAGTTGTCTTTCTTCACTCAAATTTACATTTAATTAGAGCCTTTGTACTAATGGGTCTTAATATCAAAGTCCCTTCAAGTCTAAAGACATTGCTTGTGCTGACAAATTTAAGATAAATCTTAAGTTTTACTTGTAAGAGAGATCTATTTACTCTATAGCTGATATTTTTCTAATTCCAGAGAAAAAAACCTTATGTCTCTGTCTTATGCTTCTGTTAGTTGTAATATCCTTGTTTTCTACCTTGAAAAATTACATGCTATCTAATGACAATATAGAATTATCATACGAAAGAAATGTCATCACCTATTCACCCAAATTCTAGCATTTCGAACGTTTTCTTATTTTGATCATTTCACTTCAAGATTTTCTAGAATTGTAAGCGGTGAGTAAAATTGTAAACTAAAAATATATCTTAAATGCGCAAAGTTTACTGTGTACGTGGTTCAAATATTGTGAAAATATGAGCATTTTAAGTGGGTGAAAAAGAAAAAAAGGCTATCCTATCAAATATAATATCAAACATTTACCGTAAGATCAACTGCCAATTAGAAATTTTATCATTCTAATACAGTGCATTCAATACTGGAGGATGAAGCCCTGCAGTATTATTCTGATGATATTCTTGTGGACCATTAATGGAAGAGAGATGCCCTGAAGTTTTTTAAAAAACAGCTCATGAAGAAAGAAATATTGATGAAAAAAGAGTCTATTGCACCATTTATTTAACTCAATATTTTGTGCTTGCTAGTCCTGTAGACATGTGTGAATGAAACTGGAATCAATCGTGATTGCAAAAAAGAGGCAGTGTGAGAATTATAGCTTTGTACTAGTTTGATTTTGTTGTCTACAAGGTACTGACTGCCTTTGTGGCAGTGTTTGTGACTTAATTGGAGAAGTTCAAGCTGACCTTTGAAGTTTTTAGAGCTGAGAAATGATCAGTCAACCTCAGGAGTAGGTAGTACATACTTTCATACTTTTTCTTCTTGAGTTTTAGTCTTGTCTGTTCCCTCATCTCTTGTCATATTGTTGTTATTTTATTTTTATGTAATAGTAACCAACCTGCAAACAATTATTATAGTCCATTAGCTACACTATATAATTAGCCTGTAGGTTACACAAATGTATGATTTACCTGAATACACTTTGAGGATATGCCCAAGTAGCAATACACTTCAATGGAAAGTCAGGTCTTTTTTAAATCCTTATTTATTGTTTATTCATGACTTATGTCTTGAAATGACTTTAAGCAATTGCCTTGAGCTATGGGGCTGATCTGCATTGTAAATTTTTGCAGAACATTAGTTCTGTTAGTCAATTAGTTTGTTAATGTTAGTATTTAACATGCACTGAATTTAGTGTCCATTGATAATCTCTTGAATATAATAGCCTCTCTTCTTATAGGAATATAAATATTAATATATATGTGTACTTTATCAGTGCATTCCTAAAAATCCAGCTGTACACAAACCACAATATTTCGTCATTGGTGCTGTAAGAAAGATGTCTATTGTATATCCGATTTGATTTTGTATGTAGATTGCAGCTGGGTGTCAAGGTTACTTAAACAGTTATACCAGCCTGTATTCTGACACTGTTTCAGTGTTGCCCAACAGTGTAAAAAATCGTGTCCTGGAAATATTCCAAGACCACACTTTCAGTGTAAATACGTGTTTCTGTTCTTGTAAAGTCTGTGAAAGTGTTGTAGTTCTTGGATTACCATCATGTATATTAAAGACTCCTGTCATCAACATACAATAATTGGTCTTCTTATTTGAAACTTACATCCCTCAACCCTGAACTTCTGCCAATGTAAGTATAACTTAAGCTGATAGCGCAATAATTTTGCTCTGAAAGAGAATGGATGAGTAAGATCTGAGGTCATTACAATCATTTAGGCATATATCATCAATCATAAGTAGATTGTTTCATAAAAGTATTTTCAGGACATCAAACTCAATTTTCAAAGTAAAAATGATTATACTTGCTAAGAATTCAGTTAATGATTCCCCAGAGTTAATAATGAATGTCTAAACAGTTATCAAAATATCTTACTCACCAATTATAAAGGTAGTTTAAAATGCAATATGGAACATTTATGCTGAAAGGCAGCTTGCAGGACACTCATGTAGATCTGGATCGACCTCAAGGTTGATAAGGGTCTCTGCTCTTGAGCTGAACATCTGTTATCAGAACTATTTTGAAGTGCAGAAAATGCGGTTGAAATTGACAATTCAACATGATCGGATTTGTAATCTGATGAATAAGATTCTCTTGAAAAAGGTGTTCAGATTTCAAATATAAATCTAATCATTTAACGAAAATTTGAATTCTGATACAGTATGGAAATTACAACAATTGGAAATCATTCAACACAAATGTATTATTTGAAAGAAAATTATTCAATACAAAGTAAGTAAGAAGTGTTATAAGAAATACGCTCATGCCTGTGTTATTTTGGAGCTGTATTTATTTCATGGATTCTTAACGTAGATAAATCAATCATATAATTCATTCAAAAGCATGTGCAGCTTAGGAAATGAATGTTGGTGCTGAATGAACTCGTAGGTAGTCTGACAGTAGATTCTGTTTAATCACTACCGTGGCCCCAAGTATGATATCAGTTTATTATAAGCTGTTTGAAGCCCTCGCATTGACGGATGAGTTTTGCCTAGTTGCGAGAAAATACTATGAATCTTCAGTCGATNCTGTTGGAAGGGATCATATTGATCATTAAAGCACAACATCATATTTTATATTGTATTTATACAAGATTATGATATACCTTGCAATTCTAGAACTTTTCAGTGCTGTGTGAATACATCATTGATGTAAAATAAGTTTCTGTCAAAGGGAATCAGAAAGTGATAATTTTATGGATTTTTTATATCGATTGAAATTCTTTCCATTCATCAGAGGCAATATAGATAGCTACCTGATCATGATTGTCATTTTAGTTAATGATTAAGTTATTTACAAAGGAATTTAAATTCATATCTGTGAGAGGAAATTTTTTCTCAATTCCTTTGAGCATCATCAGGGAAATGTAATTATTCACTGTGTTTTTGCAAAACTTTAAAAGCATTTGCCTAATAAATACACCTAAAATCTTTCTCATCTTTTGCAAAATTAAATGAAACAGAAGTTTATGGAATGTTTGACACTTGAAGTCCCGTATTACATTTTCCGTTCAGCTTATTACATTGAACACAAATCTTTCTGTTATAAGAAACATTTAAGCCAGTTCATAAAAATGCGTACATCAGGTATGATTTACAGAGAGTTATTGCATTAGCATATATTTCTAGTGTATTTCAAGCATCTACTACTGCTTTAAATAAAACTTGTACAATTCTACTATGGAGGACAAAGTAGGTATTAAACTTTAGAATCTTCTTATTTTGTGGACGATATTCTTTGTGTTTTAAGTTGTTTCATTTCAGCAAAAGCTTGCTAAAGAATATCATTGTGAGGTTGCAATATTATAATGACCTTATTAATTTACAGAAAAACTACAGAAAGAACTAGCTGAGTAATCAATGAACAAAATTCAATCATTAAACTAAAGTCAAATTATAAAAGCATCAACTGTACAGCTTAAGGAGCATTTCCTCTAAAGATGGATGGGCCTCCTCACAGTTATCAATTTTACATAAAAAGTGGTTGATTTAATTGTTAGCTAGCTACTGCTTGTCACAGTGGAAGCGTACCAACAACAAAGATCAAATGATAGCTCAGGACACCACAGGAAATATTATGGATAAGATTCATTAATTACTTCCTATGATTTTAATCAATATGCAAGTAAATTTTACTGTAGTACTTTTGTCTTTTATATGTAATTTACAATCCATATTTGGTGATCTCCTATCTGTGGCTTTTTTATCAATTTCTTTTTTATATTTTTAACTTCTATGTTTTTATTGTTCCTAATTAATTTTCAATACTCAATGTTCTGTGGTGTGGAAACTTTAGCATGCCTTTTTCCTTATATTGCTAATATTTTCTTTTCAGGTTACAGAAAATTATTTTCTTTGAATTTTTAATTTAAAATATACTATCTGTAGGTTTTGCAAGTTTTTCACACCCCCCTTCTTGTAGGTGTTAATCCACACCTGCAAGAAGGTATGGTGGATATTTTTTCTTAAGTGTTTATGGTACTTAAGATGTTTAATCCACTCTGTAGTTTTTCCCTCTTTTATTTTTCTATTTCTATTTTTTCTGTCTTTATCCCCCTATACAATGACAAATAAAGATGAAAGATGAGACTTTTTTGTCTCAATCTTGCCCTGAATAAAGATGTATTCTCTTCTATTATTCTATCAAACCATACCCTTAAGTAGTGGCATTAAAAAGATTATTATTATTTATTAACTAACCTTTAACAGTGTCATTGGAAATATTTTCTCTTTAAATTTGACAAAGTTCATGGGAATTAAATTTCTTTGTATATTTCTACAGATAATTTAATTTAATAGAGCTAATAATTTCAACACCCTGCTGATGCTAGTGAAGCATGTTGCTGAACTAATTTTTTTTAAATGTATATGTAGCATTAAGTTTTGTTCCCATTATTATGACCTTCCACAATACCTTCTCAACACAACCAACACAAAAGCTAGACAAATCAACGAATATGAGTCAAGATAGGAAACCATTCACCGAGTATTTTCTGTACCCCTCCATATTTCCGATTAAGACATGAGACAGTAAATGTTGTAGATTCAGAATAAATTTTATATGAGTAAAATTAATGAAATGATGTGCATAGAAAAAACTAGAAAATTCAACAGCTGCTTACCACTGGAGGAAATTATACTACTTTTTAATTAGATACCGATAGCAGATTCTACATTCCCCTTTTAAATTTTGCAGCTATTTAGATTTGTGCGAAGCGTTCATAGGTGAAAAGGGGTTGGGGAGGTTTTTTGAGTTGAAGAAATGGTGTACTGAGAGAACAAGGTTGGTTAATCAATGGGGATGCGTGTTTTCTGCCAAATGGTACATTTGGCCTTAGAAAGCCCTGAGGCTGATGACTGAGTCAGTCATCGAAACGCTGGTGACAGCAATGTCATCAGATCTTACCTGGTTGAGAATCCTTTTAACAAATGGTACATTGCTGATGGGAGAGAGATGGCAAAGTTTATTGCCAGGCTTCATGAGATAACGCATGGTGATTCCTGAGTAGTCAAAATGCATTAAATTTTGGCGCAAACCAAAACCAACTAATAAGGGCCGCATGGATGGGGTGAGGCAAAAAATTCTTGGAGGAGAGTTGTGTAGAAGGAATGAGATAACCCTTGGAGCTCACGTTCCTGCCTGTAGGGAGGGTATCAGAATGAGTTAGTCTAATACCACATCTCAGTAGAGCTGTTGGAAAAGTCGAGTAAGAAGAAAATGCATAAATTCTTCAAAGGCTTTCATTAAATTTTTACAGTAGCCCACTCTTAAAATGTTTCAATTATCCCTCCTGAATTTAGCTCCTTACACCAGCAGTATCGACCTCAGATGCGAGATTGATTTGAAACATAAACTGCCATTGGATTGCTTGTTGACTATTTCAGCCCCACTAAAACATTTATCTGTTGATGATTGTTTTGTAACGTTACATTTGTTACAAACATGAATTCACAAAGGTTGAGCCTTCCTCATTTTATTAGCTGAATTACGTCATTGAATGTTAGGTACTGCTGCATTTTTTATTCAATGATTATTCGTCCCACGTTATTTTACACCTTTTAGTAGGAGCATGATTGATACATTGTTAATATTATTGTCACAATAATTGCAACAAATTTTAAATTCATTATTTTAAGGGGTTTTAACTACGTTCAAGTATAGATTGCTGTGTCCAGTATCCTTGCTTACCGTCTACAATCGGTCCAATCTACAAATAGCTTTTCTTGTTTCCTAAAAGTGAAAAAAATCAAAATCATAACTTGCATCATAATATTTGTTAATTGAAAGCATCCTTCAACATACGGATTTTATTCTTTTAATTTCGTGTAAGGTTCCAGTTGGCCATTTGAGAAGATAATCAATTATAGTAATAATAAATTAATCACTTTATTTTAAAGGGTTCTCTAATTTTAAAGCTGTAGAATATGCAAGTTGTAGATGAGATCAAAACAGGCGACGTATTTCATCGAACCTGACTCCATGCTGTAGGTGGAGAAATATAGGTGAGCAATAAAATTACATTTTTGGTGGTATATTTACAAGAAGTTAAAGCGCTAAAATGGCCTAAATGTTTCCATAGAGACAAACTGAAATTACGCACATCGTTCTGAGTTAGAATGTGCCAATAGGAATTCATTCTTAGCAATACTGGATGAGCCTTTCGACATTTTTCATAATTCAAGGATTTAAGAAGTGATTTTATTTAGAAAAGTGCCCCCCTAGAAATGTAACCTGTATAAGTCAGCATTTAACATTATGCAGCATTCAAAATCATACATTCAGAGTTCTGAGTGTTGTTGGTGTCGGAAGCAATTCACATATATATTGATTTTTAAAGTCACTCAGAGATGAATACTGCTCAGACTCAATTCAGGGTTCAAAACATGGTCATTGAGAGGAAAGTGGTTGAAGCGGCATCAAGTGAATCAGAGTTCTTGCCTTCATAATTGTAAAAAGCTCTCTCATCTCTTCTGGTTGTGAGAACCAAAGGGTAAATGCAGAAAAATATATTTCCTTTAACGAATATTTTATAAAATGACAAAACACCATTGACAGTAGTCGGTGTTTACATTAGCATTAGTTNCAGGAAGAATATCTTTTAAATGTAACTGTTTACTACTAATGTTTGTAACTACTTAAGTTATATATTCAGTCAGTGATAATTCTAAGAATTTGTTACTTTCAATGATTGACAGAAAATGTAACCTGGAGTAGCAGTACCCTTAGTCCTGAATGATCTTCTTTATAAGATAGGCAACATTTTTTTATTATTCAATATTACTGCAAATTCCCATGTAAAAGATACTCAGAGGCCATGCTAACTTCTACCATTTTAATGTAGGAAAATTTCAAGACAATCTCTTGCGGAAGAAAATGGTTGTAAGCTCACAAGTGACCAAAATGAAATAATTAGACATTTGGAGTTGAGAAAAAGATCTCAATTGCACACATATTTAAGAGGCTGAAATACTGTATACAATCTCTCCATCTGTTAATATATAACAATAAATACTATCAGTAACAGCTTCACTTATTGAGTGTATTTCAATCAAAATATGATTTTTCCAATTCATGTAAAAGGAAACTTGTGACTTAAAATTTTTAATTCCTTGGAGCTAAGGACTATACATAATGTGACAAAGAATAGGAAAGATCCATAAGTAGAATGAAAAATCATGTAAGTCATAATTCTGATAGATACTTAAATTAGCCTCAAAAGCAACAAATGGCTTCTATGGAAATTTAAATGAAAGAAAATGAAGAACATATGAATTTACTTAATTTATGGAAAATTCGATAAACAAATCTAGAAAATCTGTAAATAGTAGTAACAATTTTGAAAGTGCTTTGACAACTCAGGTAATTTTGCATGAGAGCCTTCTGTACAAACATTTGTGTATTGATTTAAAGAAATATCAAATTTAGTATTATAAAATATTTTGAAGGGAATACAGAAGTAATAATGGGCATACATTTTAATCAGTATGTTTGTTGATTGAATGTTAAAAATGAAGTTAGTGATGTTCACAAATTGATTTTAAATACATACAGTTCTGTTTCTGTATTTTCTTGCTGGAAACTTGCCATCGTTTGCCTCAAGATTCGAGGATAATAATAACAAACCCTTTAATTTCAGGTAGTTTTTTCCTAAATAAAAAATCAACAAAAAAGAGGTTTCGAGCCAAATTGATGATTCTCATTTTTTGTGGTATGAAAATTACCCTCGCCTTAACATCATGGGCCACATAAAAAGAGTTTGGGGCCATATCCAGTCCACAAACCTTGATTTTGACACCTCCGCTCATATATATTGACATATTTAAAAAACATCTCTTACATTTGTTTTATACTATCATGCCTTGGAATATTTTGTCTTGGCACAGGATAGAGATTGATACATCCTCTATTTACCTTTTTCATACTTGTTCATGAATATGATAAAGTGGTAGCTACAGAGACATAAACTAGGTAGGTTAAAAGGAATAATTTTGGCTACTCCTTATTAAGCACTATGAAATGTGTTATTCATAGGGTAATAGTGATACTTTTTCATCAACAGTTTACCCTCATAGCATTCTAACTGACTTAGTAAAGTAATGGCAAACTACCTCACAACTCATCTTTTCTAGATGGCCCAGGATAATTTCATTGGGAACATATCTTGCCAATTAGTTTGTACCTTTTTACATTAAATAATCAGTTAATGTAAGAAGGGACTTAGAAGTCTAAATCTCATCCTTCAATATAGATGTTTTATTGTTATTATATAAAAATCAGCCTGTAATGTATTTTTGTACTTTAATTCTATGCTACACATAGAATTCACATCAATTTGATTGATCTTCTTTTTCAGTTTGTATATTGCAACAGTACTTGCTTTCAATCTCTTTGAAATACATTTACATAAAAGCATGGTGCATTCATGAAACTGATCCAAGAATAGTGCTTAATGTGTGTTTTTTATCCATATAAGCAAGTCCTTCTTGAAGCTCTCATTTTAAAATGCAGAATATCCTTCCCCTGTTAGTAGCATTAATATCTTTGCTACATACAAGGCTAGGGTGCAAAGAAGAAGACATTAAGAACTATTAATATCTGTAAAATTGCAAAGGACATCATGGTAAAAAATATTGCCAACTAATGATATTAAATTGACTGAAAGCATATGAGATGATATAGACCTATCTTCATCATCATTGGTTTTCTGCCAAATAGCAGGTCCTTAGCGTCATTGATCTTTAAATAATTTCCTTCCCAAGGCTTTAGCTTTAAATTTTGCGTATCCTTCTCTTCCTTTTACTTCATCCAAAAGCTTTCTTCTCCTTCTCTTCATCTTTCCCTCCATTGCTCCCTCTACTGCCATTTTCAATATACCCTTTATGCCTTAGGAAGTGTCCACTCCAGTTTCTCTGCCATTTCTTAATAATATCCATCAATATTCTGTCTTCTCCCACATGCTGCAGGACCTCCTCATTCCTTACTTTATCACTCCAAATTATAGCTTCCATTTTTCTCCATGTCCACATTTCAAACACCTCTATTCTCTTCCTATCCACTTTCCTAATCGTCCATGTTTCAGATCCATACAAAAACACATTCCAAACGTAGCATTTCATCAACCTCTTTTTCAATTTCATATCCAACTTGCTTGTCAATAACTTTTTCATCTTGATGAATGCTGTCTTTGCCATTCCTACTCTTTCTTTAATTTAAGACTTATCTTATCATCCTTTATTTCACTATTCAATAGATTTCTTTGATAATTTAATAAGTTAGTATGAATGTGTATATTCTAAAATAAATTTAGACTTTCATCACTTACTCCTCATACATTGGCTTGTGTTTTACTTGATTTCTTTTCTTATGATTCTAATTTCTTTTAATCTAACTAAAACAAGCTTTCTTTGCCCTTTTCTATATTTGTTTGTTACACATCATAATGAGAATTGTAAATATAATTTTAATATTTAAATTGTTGAGTTACTTGATTTACAAACCATGTAAAAGAATGTAGATTATAGGCTTTAAGTTGTATGTTATTTTTCTATGGAAAAATGACAATTCATGTAAGAAGAAAGAAATGTGACTAAGTTATCAGCA
>KZ308673.1:244060-261107 GCA_000376725.2 Ladona fulva | reverse complement strand
AGGAAGTCTTTTATCCACTCTATTACTTCTGCATTGATGCCCGCAAGTTTTAATTTGTACAATAATTTTTGATGGGGGACCTTGTCGAATGCTTTCCGAAAATCTAAAAATATCGCATCGACTTGCTTTTTATTTTCCGCAGATTTCAGGACATCGTGGACTAATAATGCCAGCTGAGTCTCGCATGATCGAGTCTTACGAAAACCATGTTGGTGCCTAGCTATAAAATTGGACGTTTCGAGAAAACTCATTAGGGAACTAGCAATTATATGTTCCATTATTAGCTTTCTTTTATAGTTCCATTAAGCCTTTCACAATGTGTGTAAATTATTTTACAGCTAATATTGCAGTGTACATCTAGGACAGCATATGTTGTCGTATATATTTGGAAGGTAAGACACAGCCAAATCACAATTTATACTGATTGATCATACATAGTATATTTTATAGGAGAGTACTTTATTTCAGAGTTCAAAATTCCTCCAGTCAATTTACTTTGTTTGATGGCCTAATTTTGAGTTTTAAACTAATTTTTTTGTTTGGTTCTAAAGTTACTTGAGATTGGAATGAAAGTGTAAGTTGTATTGACCTTACAATTGGAAGATTTTTGAAATATTAGAAACTTTCATAGTTTACTTCTTGAATTCCAATTTGAAGCATGAATAAATATAATGCATGTTTGTAGTCTATGGAATAAATTGTCGATTTTTTCTTTGTGAGCTATTATTTCACATTTGTCCTTGATTTTCACCCAGAATATTGCCATTGTAATAGTATCTGAAGGGATATGTGCTATGATCAGAAATTCATTAGATGATGTTCTATAAACTCTACAAAAAAATGGAATAGTCATAATGAAAATGAAATTACTTGGAATTTTGGAAGACACCACTTGGAACATTTCATGGAAGTGTTTGGTTCCCAACTATTAATAAATATCAGAAAGATCACAACTAAGTAAGATCGTTTTTGTAGCCTGCAAGATCAGCTGTCTTAGACTACCACAACACAACACAATGATAGTGAATTATAAGCTTATATAACTATATCATAAATTCATTAAAGCAATTAAATGTTGGTAGTCAATAGATATCCCTTTACTTACAGTGATTTAACAGATAAAAATCATTCTTTTTCAAATATCATTTGGTCTTAAAATGCTAGAGCCAAGCACTAATTGAGAGAAATAGATCTCTGAAAAAAATATGGTTCATGCTTCCATATGTTGATAAATGGAATATTTACATGTCTATGGATACAGAAAAATGTACATCTCCATCTGTCCCTTTGGTCTAAGGTTGATTAAGGCTGCAATAATTTGGAAACTATTGAGTGCTGCTGAAAAGTAGTGATCACTTAGGTCACTTCTTATTAAATGCTATTGAAGTTTTAATTCATTAGGTTATTGTCATGAAACACCCCATCTGTATTAACACTTTTAAATCACCATTTTTTTAAAGCTCCTACTTCTTCAAGAGATAAATTTAAGGTATTCACTAAACTAAATTTCAAGAATAATATTTATTAAGACAATACCAATATTATTAGCCTAATTATTAATTATTTTAATAATAAAACAATGACAATATATTATGAAAGGAATAAGACACACTTATACACGTTACCACAGGAGAATGTAATGAAACGACCTAGGTTTTGACACGTCGCGTAATCGTCAGGTGATGTGTGTAAGTTTCTTATTCCTTTCATCATGAATAGCTACCACAAAGTCGAGGCCGAGGTAGTGGATTTTTTTGACAATATATTAATTTATAGAAAGCAAATGCGCTCTAATAATTGGTGATTATTATTGATGGACCAAATCTTTCATTATTGATAGAGGTTGACTCATTCCCAAAACTATTTATTTGTATTTCTGTTAAAAATATTCCTGATATGCATCTTTTTTACAATTGCTTGATTATTTCTGTAAACAACTAAACATCTAATTTTAAGCAAACTCTTACCTATTTACCATTTATTGTAAACTTGTCCAATTAATAGCAATTTAGCTCAGTGAAGGGATCAAGGATATCAGATCAATTTCAACGGCAGTCTAAATTTGCTTGATATATTGCATACAAAGCTTAATTCTTGCCAAAATAAACAAAAAAATTCACATTTAATCAACAATCTCACTTGAGAACAGTTGCCAAAGTGATCCTTGAGACTTAAAATTTATGTATTTTTATTAATCCCAATTAATATCTTTGTATTCTTAGATACTCAAAAATTAATGAATATCATCAAATAAAGAAATATTTCTGCTATAAAAATATAAATTTGAAGAAAAGAAAATGAAGACTGTACCTTCATGAGATGTTAATTCACTTCATTGGCACTCCAATAGTTCAATGAAAAGTTGAAAAAGATGCTATCTATGCTAAGTACGGATTACAGAGGCATTGGAATGTTGACATAAATATACAATGTGTTAGCACATAATCAGGAAGAATATCTTTTAAATGTAACTGTTTACTACTAATGTTTGTAACTACTTAAGTTATATATTCAGTCAGTGATAATTCTAAGAATTTGTTACTTTCAATGATTGACAGAAAATGTAACCTGGAGTAGCAGTACCCTTAGTCCTGAATGATCTTCTTTATAAGATAGGCAACATTTTTTTATTATTCAATATTACTGCAAATTCCCATGTAAAAGATACTCAGAGGCCATGCTAACTTCTACCATTTTAATGTAGGAAAATTTCAAGACAATCTCTTGTGGAAGAAAATGGTTGTAAGCTCACAAGTGACCAAAATGAAATAATTAGACATTTGGAGTTGAGAAAAAGATCTCAATTGCACACATATTTAAGAGGCTGAAATACTGTATACAATCTCTCCATCTGTTAATATATAACAATAAATACTATCAGTAACAGCTTCACTTATTGAGTGTATTTCAATCAAAATATGATTTTTCCAATTCATGTAAAAGGAAACTTGTGACTTAAAATTTTTAATTCCTTGGAGCTAAGGACTACACATAATTTGTTAAAATGCCATTTGTGACACACTAGTCGCATACATTTAGGAAACCAGATAAATCTTTTATTTTTCTCCAATTCAAAAATTTTCTGATTTCACTAAAAAGTATTAGTTATTCATTTTAGAGGTAATTTTAATAATTTTTTCCATTGGCTAGCAGTTTTCTCCAACAAATGAAAAGACATTCAAAATTGAAATAAAACCTGGAATGGTTTACCTTGTTATATCAAATCTGTTAACAAATTCTTCTTCATTATTTTCAGGTGTAAGACCTCACCCATAGTTGAAGATTACACAACATTATTGTAGGAGGGGACAGAAACGTTGAAATTCTAAATCAAACTTATGTTATTCCTGATTTGATCAATTCATTTCTATCTATGTTTCTGCAGTTTTTTTTACTCCCTTTCTGGCGCAAGCATTTTCCCTCACAGTGGGTTTTTCTCTGAAAGCCTTCATCCAAGGAGTTCTTCCCCACACCCCTATCCTTTCATTTACTTTTTGCAGTGATTAAAAAAAAATAATTTTAAAATTTTACAATACTATAACTATACCATGTATGACTTCTTAGGTGTAAGAGAGGATCACACGAGTCTAACCTTGCCGAATAAAGAGTTTTATAATAATAATAACAAGGATACAGAATAATGAATTGTTCATCAATTCAGAAAAACCACTGAGCAAAAGATCAAAAGGACAGAATTCTGTCCACCCTTTTGATTGGACAATCAAATGTTTCATATTCTTGATCATATTCTTTTATTAAACGAAAGGTAAATGAGCCATTAAGGTATAAGCTATTTGCTCTCTACCTTTTATGTAACTGTCTTAGATTTTTCTAAAAACAAATAAGCTCTTAAAATAATATAGCAAAGAAACAAGAGGAAGGAAAATATGTTTAACTTTACACATAGTCATGCTCCTTAAAAACCAAGGATTATCAGAAGTTAAAAACAACAACATGACTGGGACTCAAACCCAGGTCTCCCACTTTCCAGCCAGGTATTCTGACCACAAAACTACCATGCCATGTATCCTCCACTCTTTTTAAGGAATGCTTTTGTGAGCAATGCTTGTGGTACAGCACATATTGGCACAACCAGTAATTTAGAGGAAATTATCACTAAAATATTAATCATTCATTAATTAAATATTCTATTTTATCCACTCAGATGTATTTATGATTGATTATTGGTCCTATATTTTACTTAAGAGAATAAAAATGACTAATTTCTGGTCATCTTTCAAAGTCTTCTACAACCTCAATGCAGCATGGATTAACATCAATATATATGAATAAATGTTGCTCATAATCATAAGGAGCCTATAAGAAACTGTCTGCTTTCTAATCAGATAAAATTTTATTTTGGGTTTCAAATAAGGACCACCACAATATACAAAATTTTGAGCAAGTAGTTTTGAAACTTCCAAATATGAATAGCATGTGTGGTTTCAGCTTACCACTAGCTATGCTTACTCCAAAAATTCTTCTTGAAAAGAAAAAGATTAACAATCTGTCACCTTAATAATAATAAAGGACATCTTTGACTGTTATATCTCTAAGAAGTGGAAACTGAAAGAAATCATTGGGTTAATAAATGCATGCTAAAATGTAGAAAATTAGCTATTTGGGTAAAATTTTTGTCCAACTAGTGTCCTCAAATGAACACTACGACTGCTATGACCCATATATTTGGTGTTCTTTGTGTGAGCCTCAGAAATATTTTTGAAACATCTATTTGAAAACAGAAAATTGTTTTTGAAAACCATGGCCTAATATCATGGGATTCAGAAGTGATGTCATTATTTGGTAAAAAGATATACATATAATTAATAAAATTACATTTTAATTTTGAAATAGTGTTTTTTTGTCTAGGAATGGTATTTTGGCTTCCTTAGCAAGGTCCTTGCACTGCTTACTGCTTCTCACCAATGTCCCTACTTTTTTCCTCTTTCAACCAGAATAGCTGCAATGGTATTTCCATCAGCATACATTATTTTATGACATGCAGTGCTCTTTATTTTGTTATGTAGTTGATAAGCAACAAAATCACATGAATATTACAATGAGTTGGTACTCTCTCCCATCACTTCGCAACATTTAAGGCTCAAACATCTATGATGTTTTCCTATAAACTTCCTCCATCAGCCTAGTAATTACTCCTTAAAGGAATGACCATCAATTGCCCAATACTTCAATAAGCTTAATAGAATTCTTAAATTTCACTGGTGATGTAATAGGATTACCCTGATTGTTGATAACAACTTCCCCAATGAATCCTGACTGAACTTGGAAGTTAACTCATCTCAAGAAGCACTCATCCAACAGAAAGTTTTGCGGGTCTAACACAATTTCAGTATGAAATAAATATGAAGTTACTTGGTAGTTTCCACAAGAAATTTTACTTCATGACGGTTTCAAATCTCATGAGTCATCTTCAAGGTCTTGATGATGACTGAGCTTCCATTTTCCATCTCCTATTTTAATGTTTTGAACTATGCCAACGAAACTTTTAGAAAATGAATTGCCTGCTTATAAACATCAATTTGACACTAATTGTCAGAATTGGGGATCTTGAGTACAGAATTAAATATTACTTTTCAACTTGTTCAAAAAACTATGCTGCGGTAAGGTATTCATTATTCCAGCCATGATGTTCCACACATTATTTAATTACAGCTACCTTATTATTGCTCATTAGACCACTTGCTATGCAAATTCTTATGTTTTGGTATTGCTTTATAAACGCAAGATTTCCAGTTAGCCTTGATGCAATTTTAACCTCCTTATAAGCATGCAGTTCCACTAATATTTGAAATGGATCCCAAGATACTCTTCCTGAACTCAGGCCATTTTCTTTCATTATATCATTGGGCATATTAAAAAATTTGCCCTCCAAAAGATGATTTCTTAAGTTTTTCAGTAAGTGGCATACATCTAACATAAAATAAACTTTCCTGTCTGCTCTACAGGGATGAGGAATGGAGTTAACAGTCATTGGATGGAGTCATTGAGGAGTTTGCAGACCAAACTTTCTGTTGAAAGGCAGAGAAGACTTTAAGTAAACACTCACACATTTAGCATAAAGGATAACACAAAATTTAGAACAGCAAATCTTGAATGTGCATAGAATGTAAGTATTTTATTTTACCTTGGCAAATTAAAGGAAATAGTTAAGCATAACATAAAATAGATTTGATAGAGTTCCCTGAATAGGTGGTCACTTGTCGTAATAGACTCATGGTCAGTATACTCAAAAAGTATAACACATTAATTTTAGTTCCTTGCAATTAGCAAGAGAAATCTAGTTGCCTCCAGTTGCATGCAAGAGATTAAATACTATATTGCCAATTTTCAAGGAGTGAAAAAAATCTGATAATACTATTGAACCTAAAAGTATTTATGCTTTTGTAAGTACAAAACAACAGTAATGAGTTTCATGGATTTCTTGGCGCTGTAAATATTGAATTACTGAGAGTCAGACAACACTCACTGTACATACTCTTGCATATCTTGACCTCTAAATATCAAATATTGATGAAATAAATTAAAATAAATTCTNCTGTTATAATCACATATTTAAACAATTTATCAAGTGGTAATATACCCAGGGAATTGTACATTTCTCTGATTTCAGTTTTCACATTTGACTCAAAGGAGTTGTACATAGTTTTAATGATATTGTTTTGGGCATTAATTAGTTCTTTTTAGTATATATTAACAGTAGAGCCCCAAACAGTAAGACCATATCTCAAAATAGATTCAACAAGAGCATAATACATTACAGGAAGAACTTTTGTAGAAACTAAGTCTCTTATATGGAAAAATTGCTAACTGACTCTTCTTAATGTAGCACTAACTTTCTGTATATGGACATTGAATCTTAAGTTTTTGTTCATGGTAACACCTAAATATTTATAATTATCAACTTGTTCTAATGGGGAGTAACTGCAGAGGGAAAGCCTTACATCAATGTGTAAGCATTTATGACTATGTATAGTCAAAGTGAGAGGTTTTCATCTTGCTACATTGCTAGCACAGTGCATAACTTTGGATTTTTGCTGATTTATTGTCATGTCATGATCATGAGACCATTTAGATATGTTATTCAGGTCTTCCTGCATATAGTTTATACAGGTATCCAGATTTTGGTGGGCTGCAATCAGGAGAACATCATCCGCATATAATATTATTTATTATATTTTCCACTGAAGAATTTATATGGCAATCAAATCATTTGTTAAATGTTAGATATTTAGCATTGATTCATCTTTGATATTTACAAATATACAGCAGATTACAGGTTTTTCTTTGAAAATATTTCTTAATGCATTTCTAAGACTACTGAAATTCACACATTCAATGAATTTATTGTATGAATCTATTTTAATTATTGAATATGATGATGAAATCAGATCAATGTGGACAATAACTAGCATAATTGCTTAAAAACCTATACAATGAGAGATATTTGATGAACATCAACAGACGCCACATGAATTTAATTCAGTAGAAAGAGTAATAACATCAGCATAATTTAAGTAGAGTTAAAGTGGTACCTTATACTGGCTTTTAGAATGTGATGAGTCATTAATCAGATAACTAATGAAGAGGCAGAATCAGCTAACTAATCAGTATACTTTTCAGATTTAAATCAGATTCTCATTAATAAAAAAGAAAATATTATCATTTGGATAAAGATGTTGAATAGCAGTATTGACTCCTGATACAGCATAAATTACACCACAAATTGAAGAAAACTAATGACAAAATTAAATCATTAGGATGAATCATAAGGCAAACCAAGAAGCATCCTTGTGGCATATTATTAGAGAAGCTTTGCTAAGTTCTTTTTAACATACATGAAGATTAATGACTTCACGAGTTAAACTTATTTATAGTTAGGATGCTTAACTCCATTACATTGTTATTGTATTCAATTTACTTTGCAGCCTTGTATACATAAGGATAAGGATGTTGTACAAGGAAATAGGAAGTAATGGAATTTTTTCTCATGAAAATTTTAAATACCCATAAAAGAAAATATATAACATAAAAGTTATCTATATCTGTAATAAAAATAAAAAGGTCTAAAATAGTAAAAAAAGTTGGAATACATAGATAACACAACAATCTAATCAACAAACAAAACAGAAATGATACTTCATTGAATACATGCAATACAGTTTTATATTTCATTGGAAACTATGATGAAGACAGATTAATATGTTTTAAAGAGCCAGAAGATGCTCATGTTTGACTATCCTTGCCTTAGTTTCATAACTGATAAAATTTAAAGTCAAGAGTGCTGATTAATCATGGTAAAACTCTTTGGAGAAAAAATTGGTTGTCATTGCTCTTTTGAAAAAGTTGATTACCATAATATGGAAGGAAAAAAAAGTGTCTAAATATATGAAAATACCATCACAAAAGCAATTACAGACACTTCTAAGAGGATGACAGCAAATTTTCCCAATATCACATTAAATCATTGAATGAATTCTTACGTGAAAATGCATCTACAATATTACTTCTACAAAGCCTTAAATCGTCCAGTGATCTTCATGCAAATCACTATCTAATGAAATGCCAATTTCAATTAAAAACCTATGATCATAGACTTTATATTCAACAAGCTGTAAATCAACTTCCAATTTCTCACAGAATGATAAGGAGATGTTGCAGCATCTGTGAAAAAAATAATCTAGGTATTTGGCATTTCCAATTATTATAGCACCGCTGGAATGAGATAAAATGGCAGAATTTCACACTAGAATTAGTGTCTCTTAAAATGTCTACGTAAATTCAAGTTTTAACACGAGATAAATTAATATTATCAAATAAAACACACATAATAGCAAATCTATTAACTTGTACTATAAATTTATTTATTACTAACNTCATGTTTGACTATCCTTGCCTTAGTTTCATAACTGATAAAATTTAAAGTCAAGAGTGCTGATTAATCATGGTAAAACTCTTTGGAGAAAAAATTGGTTGTCATTGCTCTTTTGAAAAAGTTGATTACCATAATATGGAAGGAAAAAAAAGTGTCTAAATATATGAAAATACCATCACAAAAGCAATTACAGACACTTCTAAGAGGATGACAGCAAATTTTCCCAATATCACATTAAATCATTGAATGAATTCTTACGTGAAAATGCATCTACAATATTACTTCTACAAAGCCTTAAATCGTCCAGTGATCTTCATGCAAATCACTATCTAATGAAATGCCAATTTCAATTAAAAACCTATGATCATAGACTTTATATTCAACAAGCTGTAAATCAACTTCCAATTTCTCACAGAATGATAAGGAGATGTTGCAGCATCTGTGAAAGAAATAATCTAGGTATTTGGCATTTTCTATTATTATAGCACTACTGGAATGAGATAAAATGGCAGAATTTCACACTAGAATTAGTGTCTCTTAAAATGTCTACGTAAATTCAAGTTTTAACACGAGATAAATGAACATTATCAAATAAAACACATATAATGGCAAATCTATTAACTTGTTCTATAAATTCATTTATTACTAACCCTCAATTTTTAGAAATAATGATGATAGAGTCTGCATTTATGTTCTTGGACAGCAATGAACATTATCATTGAATTGCTAGAAAACCTTTTATTCTTTAAATGCTGGCTGAAAGAGCGCAGAGCCCTGAAAATTAGTAACCAATTTTAATTACAAGAGGTTATTAAAATTTATACATGAGAAGATAAAGATGAAAGAAGAAGACTGATAGTGAATTGTGGGAATTGGAAGCTTTTAGATTTCAAAAGAGAAATGTCAATGTAAGGTCACCTCACAAATCAGAAAAAAATCATATATGTGACAGCTGAAACAATTACTCAAATTCATGTCATATCTGATGGTTATAAATAACTTCCCACACAATTCTTATTTATAACTGCATTCATAGATGCAAAAAGTGCTTTTCAACAGGTTAAAGTTTCAAGTTTATTTAACATATTAAAGATAACCTATTACAACAATAGTAACCTTCTAGTCCTCCTGAGTCTGGGTAGACGCGTCAGGAGGTGCTAAATTTTACTACAAAGACAAAATATAGAATAAGCAAAGAAAAATCCACAAACAAATTACATAAAATACTACAAATTAAGAAAACATTATACAATTATCAGAGATAAAACTACTTATAAATCATCATTATAACACCAGTAATATGCTACAATATTGTGAAATGTAAACAAAACATAGATCATATTAGATACTACATGTAGTTAAAATCATAACAACAGGATAGTCTGTAAAAAGTTTCATACAAAGAAAATAACAACTAGAAAAGAGAAAAACAAATACAATGGCAAGATACAAACACTGCAGGTTTAGAGCAACAACGTATCTGATTAATCTACTGATCTATTTAAACAGTTTCATTTTGAAGGTATCTCTTGATTTTTAACTTTACTTCCCCCATTTTTTTTTAGTAATTTAAGATTGTTTGGTAAAGCATTGAATAACATTGGCACTTGAACATTTAAATTATTTTTACCATAATGGTTGCTAAGGTGTGGTACACAGTAGGTTGCTTGATTTCGGCTTTCCATACAATGTTCCTTCATCTTCAGTTTCTTGTATACATTGTTAAAGTAATTTTCTGTTATAATCACATATTTAAACAATTTATCAAGTGGTAATATACCCAGGGAATTGTACATTTCTCTGATTTCAGTTTTCACATTTGACTCAAAGGAGTTGTACATAGTTTTAATGATATTGTTTTGGGCATTAATTAGTTCTTTTTAGTATATATTAACAGTAGAGCCCCAAACAGTAAGACCATATCTCAAAATAGATTCAACAAGAGCATAATACATTACAGTAAGAACTTCTGTAGAAACTAAGTCTCTTATATGGAAAAATTGGTAACTGACTCTTCTTAATGTAGCACTAACTTTCTGTATATGGACATTGAATCTCAAGTTTTTGTCCATGGTAACACCTAAATATTTATAATTATCAACCTGTTCTAATGGGGAGCAATCACAGAGGGAAAGCCTTACATCAATGTGTAAGCATTTATGACTATGCATAGTCAAAGTGAGAGGTTTCCATCTTGCTACATTGCTAGCACAGTGCATAACTTTGGATTTTTGCTGATTTATTGTCATGTCATGATCATGAGACCATTTAGATATGGTATTCAGGTCTTCCTGCATATAGTTTATACAGGTATCAAGATTTTGGTGGGCTGCAATCAGGAGAACATGATCATTAGATTTTTCAGGAGAACATCATTATTAGATTTTTCTATGAGCATGATATTAGATCTTAATTTTAACAGAAATACTTTTTTACTATTTGTATGTCAAACAGATGACTTCATGAAAACAAAATGAGAGAGCATAATATGATAAGGTAATAATAATGAATATAAACCATAGCTTTCTTAAGGAATAATTCAAAAGATGTTGCTACATGTAGGGAAATGATTTTTCCACCTTAAGAACTTAATAGTACTGATGTTAAAAATCTTTATAAAAGCAGAAGCAGTGCAAAGGGAACTTATGTGAATGAGAAAATTCTCAACAGCAGGGGATTTCACATATCAGTAAGAAAATGAGCCCACCTTTTTCTGAAGTTTTCTAATAATCAAGAGTAACTCAGCAGAATCTGAGACTTTCTTCGACTACTCAATTTATGACAGAAAGAATAATTCCATATTATTTAGCATTTAAAAGTAGAATTATTACAGTAAAACTAAAATAACACACAAAAGATAAAAAATTAAACTATTTAAACAAATTGACTTCTTGGCATCGTGTTTTATCTCTCTGATCTAATTTAATGGAGATGAATCACAAGCAAATAGTAAAACATAAATGAAATTGAAATTTTAAAAATGCTACTGAAATTTCCACTCAACTGAGAGAATATTCCAATTGAAATATAAAATTAAATACGAAACATATGTTAACAAAGCTTACTCAGGTTTCTAGCTGTATATGAATGAAATTTTTAACTCATACTCTTAACTATAATCGCCAACCATGCATAATTAAGTATTAAACATGAGAGAGAATTAAGAATTAATGGCAAACATTCGTTAAAATACGAAGCTAACGATAAAATAATGTTGAAATTTTTCGAGGAAATAATAATTTTAATTTTAAAACATTAATTAAAAATACAAAGCTTTCTGGGTAATTATACATTTTAATCGAATGGAGAAATCACACAAGATGGTATAAATCTCGACGTTTAAGTTTTATCTGATAGCAAATGATTAAGAGAAAAATCATACTAACGGGAGCTTATCAATTTTGAACAAAGAGAAAACAGATACAGCTGTCATTGACCAACATTGAAGAATAATTGTGTAACGGAAACAGTTGATTAAAAATTGAAGGGAAATGATAACATGATCAAAAGTCTTCAGAAAGCACTAAAATGGGAAAAAACAGGAAGGGAGACACCGGGATAAATCAAACGAAAATACATAGTAATAAATCATTGTCTCTGAATGGCAATTTTCATCCTTGAACATGCTTAAGCAGCCCCTGACTTCAAAGGATCAAAAACTTATCTTATTAGAAAATTAAAAATGAAACATTTCCCATTCAAACATCAAATTAAACGAGGCAACATCTATCCTTTATGATGGTAGGATCTGCGCAGTTGTGTTCCTGCTAGCGCTGCTAGCAGAGCGTTCCTGCGCATGAAAGTTAGCAGCGCATTCTACAAATGCACCGCAAATGGTATCAAAAATAATAACAAGTTCACATGCCGTTAAACATTACGGAATAGATCGATGGAAAACTGATACTTACCGATGAGAGTTCAATATGTACAAAAGTATGTCCATGGCCGAGATAAGTATGTTAGTAAGATGTTATAAGTACCTGATAGATTTACTGTAACTCAAGATTCTATCCACTTTAGTTTCTTTTCCCATACCTTTTAATCTCTTATGAGCGTAAATTATTCATGTAGATTCTCTAGGATACATGTCTGCGGCTGACTTTTTACAGTAGGGTACTCCATACAATTACTCATTCCGTATCTCTCAAATGTGATACATTAAACATTTCCATTAACCATGTTATCAAATCTCCAGACAATTAGAGAACCTTGAGTACAAAACTGATCTCTTCGAGCCTTCAAAACATCTGATAAGTGACCTTTCCTCGATCTTTGAACTCAAAAATCTGAGTCTTCACTGTCTTCATCTTGATTACAAAGATTGTACCGATTGTACGCCGTGCTAAACACAAGAGAGACGAAATCAACTGCGCGCTTATGATTCCAATAGCCAAATGGCAGTGTAACTTTGTAACTTATTGAATTTATTGCCAGCGGACTCTATGGATGAAAATGGTGTTGCGAATTACATGATTTTTCTCCATAAAACTATCCGTTAGCTTGGTAAATTTTTATATGTAGTGCTTTTAAAGTTCCGTAATTTGAAGATATTACTTAAGTTTCTCGTCTATGCGTATTCTTTTGAGTTACAATAGAGAAATTGTTCAGCTATTGGCTCATTTTTTCTTGTTTCAGGTGATACTCTATTCTCCGTTTATGGCTACAGAAAATATAATTTCCTCATGAAGCTCGTTATATTCTGTAAACGCATTATGCGATCATGTGTATTACATGAGAATCCTTCAGAATGTAAGTTTCTTTCACTTTCCTAAACTACAATGTTACTTTTAATTTTCAGGGTAGTTCATTGTAAAAAAGTCTCCCTCCAGAATAAGTATTTCATACTTAATTTTATATCTCCACTTATACTTTTGATGGTGGGAAATATTTGTTATCAGCGAGGAATGTTTCATATCCCTAATCCTGCTGAATTCTACTATCTACCATTAAGCTCAATTTCATCTCTGATATCATTTTTTATTTCCGTAAAATTAACTGCATGTTACATATAATTTGTTTTGGAAGGTTATACCTATTTTATCTGCTGGAATAATGCGAAATATTTCTGTGTGCGTAAATTATCACAGCTGTTACAGTTATTTCTTTGTTGTAGAAATCCATACATTGTATCGTAAATCTAAAACGTTTAGAATGCCAAGCTGTTAACATAATAGAATTTGGGCGTTGAAGTTGCTCAGGTTTTGCAAACCATGCACAGTTTGTGCACCTAATATATATCTATTTAATTTACATCCTTAAGCCCTTTTTATCGAATAAAACTGCCTTACTTCCATCAGGTAATTTTGTAAATCTGCCAGAAAAGAATTAACTTGGTAAATTTCAATTTTTAAATAGAGATTGTTAATTAGCTGAGTTGTATTTGCGATTATAACCTTTTTCAAATGATTGCCTAAAGTTTACCAGTCGTGGGTTGCAAATATTTGCTGTCTATGACATTTTAAAGTGAGAATGTATCAGATTTGCGAGTGCTGACAACACTTCGCCATCGATTTAGTTGTGTAATTATTTTAACGGCCCGCATGCAGCTCTTTTACCTATTCGATGCTGCGTGGAATCTCATTATTCCTCAAAAGTTTCAATACAATTTTTCGTATTCTAAAACTAGACAAATCAAGCGAAAAATCAGTAAATTTTGGTTTTAGCCTACCCTTATCGTTAAACGCTATGCTCGTTTTAAAAATGGTAGTAACAAAATCATTGCAATGACGATTTCCATTAACTACTAATTTTTGGGATGCAGTGAAATTCACTATCTGCGGTCCGCAGAGCATTTACTCGTATTGTAGCTAATGCGTCCTTCTCGAAGTAGAAGCCTGGCCCCTCCTGGTTCTACATCGTTAATACAAGTGCTTTATGGAACATTTAATATTTATTATGATATTGGCTCTCAATCGCTGAAATGGGCCATAAAAAAACCAAGTGATTTATTTGGAAAAAGAGGAGACCCCGAACACCATATCTTGGACCCAAAAGACTCACATAGTTTTCTGCTGCGCGTAATAATCCTTATCCTCTTCTATCTATCAACTTTTTCGGTCAGAAACATTCGAAGTTCGATACATAAAACACGCCCAGAATCGCCCACAGAAACCTCAAATTACCTCCGTTTCCGAAAGTGCAATTCTTTCTCATCTCGTAATATTTTCTTTATGAATTCTTCGGGACTTCGGAGGTCCTTCACCCTTTCAGTCGGTAGGCAGGAGCTC
The DNA here is from genome assembly GCA_000376725.2 of Ladona fulva. Taxonomy (NCBI): domain Eukaryota; kingdom Metazoa; phylum Arthropoda; class Insecta; order Odonata; family Libellulidae; genus Ladona; species Ladona fulva. The sequence goes on along the minus strand of KZ308673.1, from coordinate 245,987 downwards.
GAGGAAGGATGGCTCGCGGGCTGGTGTGGGAAACCTGTTATTTTTTTCTCTTTCTCTCAGTCGTAGACCGGTAATAAAGCGTGTTCTCTCTCCCTGTCTCCCGTATCTTTCTTTCTCTCCTCAAAAGAAGTCTTTTTTTCCCTCGCTCTCGGTGTTTTCCTTAGCTGGCGAAGGGCTGCGATGTACTACATTATGCTCTCAATAAAGAGTCGAGCAAGCTAGCTCATTAGGTTCGCTTTTATTTAGCCCGCTAGATGTCTCTAGTGGAAATGGCGTGGTTTTGAAATACAAGGGGCCACGGAAATATTTTTGAAAAATAGAAGTGTCACATAGTTTACGTCAGCGAAAGAATGCTAAAAGATTTAGGGACAGCAAGTTGACACCGAAGGTGAGGAATTTTCGATGAAATTTCCGTTTGACAAAAGGGGAAAAGCTGCGAATGGGACGTCAATATTGACTCGATTGTTGACTGAGTTGAGCGATCTCATTGGCGGGAATCAATAATGAAAATTTATGAATGGTTGCCCTTTTTAAGTTGAGTTTTCTCTTGGAATCTAATTCGCACTCATCGGCCTGAATGTGTGAAAGGCACGCCTTGCGTTTACTTGTTAGCGAAAAGAAATTATTTCCGAAACTTATCCCACAATAAGACTGTTTGCTGCATTGAAATGAAAATCTTATTTATTTTCCTTGACGTTTAAAACATTTATTTTGTTGTAAACCATTATCCTCTGGTTTCTTAACTGATCCCTCTAATGGTAGGGATAGTAATCGATTTTCTGTTAATGAAACGGTACATACATACAATCTCAGCTACGGTTGCATTTTACTGAATAAACTTCGAAGAAATTTCATCATAGATAATTCTAGCGTGTAAGAAAACTAGATATTTTTTCTCTAGCGATATGGGCTCGATTAAAATTGTTTACTCAGATTTTAGACCGAAAATTTAAAAAAAGTTGTTTATTCGCAAGATTATAGCCAATAAAATTGGTAGAAGTGGTGCTAATTAAATGAGTATTCATGGAAAATTGAATGAATCCACTTCCTTTGCTAATGTTTTGGGTGTAGTTTTGAATCGAGAACTGTTAACCTGTGGAATCCAATCTAATTATGAAGGATGCCCTAGAACTTTATGGATTTCCATGGGAGAAGAACCGTAGGATTTTGGTAATTTTTTTCCAAAATTATCCAATAAATTTCTCTATAAAGAAAATCGTAATCCATTGGAAATCTAGATTCCTCTGGGAATTTCGAGGGCTGCGAGAGATAGGTGTTCTCTTTCCGTGACATTATCTCGTGATTTATGAATTCGCGAACTCGTAGTTGAGACCTGACTCCTCAGATTCGTTTTGGAAGTTTGTTCATTATTTTTTTGAAATTTAAGAATTTTAAGTGTTTTAAAAATGTATAATAAAAATAACACTTGGCAAATTAGTAGTAGTGGAGAGTTAGAGAATCAGAGAAGAACGCTTAGAATGTATGTACGTGTTATCGCATCTTAAAATAATATAGTATTTTGCTCATTTCTGTTGCTGCAGAATTGAGAAAAAAGATATTTCACTCATTTTTGTACTTTTCACGGCTGAAACGCGACAATGACGACGACGATGTTGATAACAATAACAACAAAAGCAACAACAGCAACAAAAATATTAATAATAATAATAGTAATGAAAAATTATATGCGAGTCAAAAAAGAGAGTAATTATAACTCCGGGTTTGCAAACACAGAAGTTCACAAGACAATGACTGAACAATGAGCATCATAATAATTTCAGCATTTTGCAAAGTAAGTCGGCAGAGAATTGTTTGAACAATTGAGACAGCGGCAATTGTTATCTAAAGTCGCATCCAAAACCAATATTGGTAGGATGGGTTATGGGTTAAACAGAATTAAGGCAAAAGATGGCAGGTTAATGAGAAT